>JAGDQP010015932.1:0-41599 GCA_022664845.1 Lepisma saccharinum | reverse complement strand
TCTGGTTCACTAAAGACATTATTAGGAAATTCAATTATTCAATTTTTGTTATGGAATATTAGAAATATTTATAAGAACATAGAAAGTGAATAACTATTTGTTTTAGCGAGTTGACAATTTGAAGCTTTTCATCTGATAGCTTAATATTGCTGTTTCGCCAAAGTGGAAGAATAAAAATGGTTTGTAAGTTTATCGTGTTTCAATTACAATATTTTGGTGGGAGTCCGCCCTATAGAGTATGGATGGCGTTACAATGATTCCCAGTGTTCAATCCCCGTGTAAGTCCACTATTTAAGTCTAAATCAGCCACCAAGCGGATTCTAATGCAGTCCAAAAATTCACGTTTCGCTATATAGACTATTTTTCAAAGCAAGATTATAAATCATAAGCAATAAGAAATGAATCTGATAAATTATGTGCATTAAGAAGGAACCAGGAGAAGTTACTGAATGAAAAGCTTTAAAATAACAAATTGATTTAATCTATTTTTTCGCGTAAAATCATTTTCACTTTACAATGGCTTTCTTTCAGGAAGCACAAAGGGGCGGAGTGGAGAGGATTAGAGTTAATCAATTCTTCGTTATTTGCATGTTTTTTTCTTCTGAGATTTGAAATGTCTTTATAATTTCGACAAGTTGTACATACACATCCGAGCGGGTGTGTTTCAACGCTCTTATAAAGCATTCAAAACATGCCTGTCGGAGAGTTCTTAAATGTTTGCATTTTAGTTAATTCTTTCAAGAATTTTTTTCCTTTTCTGAATGACAATTACCGGCAATTATTGATGTGATCCCGGCTTTAGTGTATTTCATTGTTTATGCTCGTCACAAAGCCAGAGTCTGTGCTTTGATGTCGATTGCTTCACATTGTTTATCACAGCTTCCTTCTCTCTTTACGTTTCTTCCAAAATAAAAGAAGCAGCTCTTTTCGACAGTAGCTTCATTTAGTGTATTGGGAGAAGTTTCTCTGTAGATTGTACTTTTTATCAAACATTATCTTTGTAATTTACATGTAAAGTGATTGGGATGTCAAACAAAAGAAAACAATAGAGACCTTTTTTGAAGCACAAGCAAAGTGAACAATAGGCAGTTTCGAAGGGGAAGAAAAGAACCGCCCTACTCCTAATGAACTGCAGGATCTTCTAACGAAAGTTGCACACTGTCTAACTCAGCATTTCTCAAACTGTGTTCAGCTGCATGATCAGCAAGTGAATTTGGACATAAAGCCTTTTCGTAATAATGCTCAATATTAATATTCTGCATAACGTATAATATTCAGTTGCTCTTGAGTAATGCCAGCTATCTCTTAAGCACATATACGCCAAGTAGACTTTCAGAACTGCTCGAACCTTCCGTCATGATGCATCAACCGTCATTTTCCGGCAACAAATAGCTCGAAAACTTAAAAGCAGCATGGTACATCGTTATATAGACATGTAAAACTAAATTAACAGTGCCGGTGAAAACAATTCCCTTCAGGGCTACGGATCATGGAGGTCCAGAATCTGCCGCGCATGCCATATATTGTGCCAATGAAAGCAGTGGTGATTTCAAGGGGTGGACCGGGCGGAAATTTCCCCTCGGAGCTACAAGATCCGCCTACGGGTGTTTCAGGTTTCTCCTTTTAATTCTCTGCTGAGAACCGATTGTCCTTCTGCGCTTTAAAATAAATACGTGACTAAACTTCAAAAGACACATGCTTATGATTTGCTCCTGTGATTATTTTTTTCTTCTTCCAGTGTCGTTAGAAAACGAGGATTTTGTTTAACTGTATTTACCTTCATACTTTCGTGTAGAAAAATTTAGGTAAATGTAGACATAAGAATTACACTGCATGGCATGATGAACGAAAATATAAAGTACAAAATTTTATATTGCTTCCATTACATTTACATTTTAAAAATTTGAAATTACATATTATTAAATATTACATTTTAAAAATCTGAAATTTTTTTCACAGATATGAAAATGGTTTCCAAAAATGAGAACAGAATAAAACACCTAACGAAGAAAATGTGGTTTAATTTAGTATATAACAAGCATAAAGGTAAATAAGTCAGAATCTGTCATCACTGTTAGTCAGCCCCCACCCCCATATTATTCAACACGTTGTTGGAGCCCCTCATCTTTTGGGATATATGGATATAGTTTTTAATAGCCTCACATCTCGTTCGTCATTCATTTTTTTTTGTGTGTGACGTTATTCTTCGGACGAGACTGTTACATTTTTTTTCTTCTTCCTTTAATAATTCTCGGTTTTGTATCTGTGAATTTTTCACAGATTTTATTCGTTTTTCAGTAACGTTGAGCGAATAAGATGAAATTTCCCCACTTTTTCCGCTGTAGTGATTCTTCTTAAATACTTAAAATATTTTAATTCAATAATAGTTATTAAACTTATTTTTCTCGACTTTATATGTCCAGCTTTGTGTGTACTGTGGTTAGATTTTCTTTTAGCAGACGATAAATGTTGCATGTATCGCAAGTTTGGTTTTTTGATACATGGCAGTAATTGTGGAAGAAGACGTACATGGTAGGTGGACGTGGTTTGCTGTCTGTTACATTCAGTTAATAAGAAATGCAATAATCGTTTAAATCCACGTCAGATAGGAGAACAAAAGCATTTTTGACGTAGCATCAAAATCTAAACTTTGAAGAGCTATGTGCAGCCTATTGGCTGTACCCACTTTGATCAAGAATGATGGTTTGAATTCATGGAGAAAGAGGTTGATTTCTACTCCAAAGGTCTACCAGCAGCATGTGTAATCCAGAGGATTGTACAGGAATAAAATATCAATTCCTGTTTATTGGAAATCCTTGTCTGAAACGCGCTGTGCTGGTTAGGAGACTTTCTTTTTCTTTGAAATACCTGAAGCAACTTTCAAATGTGAATTGGTTCAGAATTTCTTCATCTGGAAGTTCTCTGGTGTAGTGAGATTTTAATTCATAAGAAAACTGATTCCTTTTTATGCAGAATTGATTTGTTGCATCTAATATTTTTATTAACTTTATTCTCATATATTGTTTATACATTTTGTAATGGAAATGTGTTTTCTTGGCATGATGGGCTAAACTTTGGTACAAGGGGCAACTTCCCCTCTCCCTTTTCGAACATGCAGCTTTGCCGGTCATTTCTGTGTTTCCCATGGGTGACGAAAACCAAAACGGTACTAAATTTTACCCTGAGTTTTCAGATTCTTTAGTCAAAAATATTTTATAGAAGTATATTTTTCTTTAAACGTTATTAAATTAGCCACTGATATGATAGCATTAGAAGGTGAGAAATTTTACAGCGTTCTTGTAGTTTTACAACGACTATAGGTCTGCTCTGCTCTTGCATTTTATCTTTATCCTTATTAAAGTTTCCTTCAGGATTACCGTCGTAATGTGCTGAGTGAATGGTTACCTAACCTAACGTGGATGTTAAATGACGTATGTAATTTTATGGCATAAAGTAACTTAACCCAACCAAATTTAATTGATCTAGATAATATGTGTATCTTCGAAATTTATGTGTCAACTTAAGTGATTTCTCATCAGAAAGGTTGTAATTAGCAGATGGAAAATTGTGATTTTTAAAAATGAAATCTTGCTCAGCACTGTTTCAATTCTCTCTGTATTTTGAAATTTTTCTTCTATATGTTTGCTACTTCACTTTTTATGATTGTTCAAACCAAGGAATAAAAATAATCCTGTTTATATATGAAATAATTTCTGAACATTTTTAAGCACTCACTATTTGTTCATGAAGCAAGGGTAGTTTAGAAAGCAAGTACTCTAAATAGCGACTGATTGTACAAAAAATAATGAAATGTTACGTGAGATGTTTACTCTGCATTTTCAAGGTTTCTTGGCTGATCTATTTTCTTTTAGTAAAACTGTTTAAAGAAATGTACACACAATGTGAAGTTTTAGCACTGCAGCTATGTAGCATGCACCATTATTTTCTCTGTTTTACCTAGTTCATCTTGCATGAAGAATTATGTGTTCTCTCTAACTGTGATAGTTATTCAACTAATAAAAATGATACCAAAAATGCAATGAATGTTGTGACAGTGATTTACCCCGAAAGTTGCTTAGTCTGATATATTAAGTATATGAAATTTTATTAAGTTTAAATATTTTGAAATCAGATCTAGCGTTGTTAAAAATGAAACTAGTTTTAATAAATATTACCCATGCGCGACTGGTAACTCCCACCCGTGCAGACATCAGCGACGGAAGCTTAGTGAAGGCGGTCAAACTTCGTCTGGCGGAACTATAGTCAAGGTAATCGGTTGACCTACAGAAAGTGAGTTCAGGCTGGTCTCCACGCACGAAGAACCGTCGTAGGGTACGAGTTCTGGTGTATTAAAAAATGAACAATTAAGGTATATTTGAATTAGCAGACTCCGGAAATGGAACCGATAACATAAATTCGGTTTCCGAGTTGCGGTAAGGAAACTAGGGTTTAACCCTGACTCCTGGCAGTTTTGCAATCAAGTGCATTTAAGTTGGGTGCTTGACAGGAGAAATAGTGGGGATAATGGTGTAACGATGCATTCTAACGCGGAGTAATCTAAAATGCAAAGTCACCTAACAAACAAACAGTCCAAAATCAAAAATATATTATTGAAGATTCCGGGTTCAAAACCACAATCAAATTATTTAGAATTAATCCTCAAAAAGATCCGTTGTGTTAGTATTACTGATTTACTATGCAATCAGCTTCACGAGTCAATCTCGGAACAACTATATTTCAGAAAACCAGTCCAAGAAAACAAGAAAAATAACAATCATGAATTACATACAAATACAACTCCATCAAAACTTCCCTAAATATACACAATTGATCCTTAACGAATACAACAGCAAATTTTCGATCACTCGACCTGGCCTCACCCAGTTTCACTTTCTCGGCATTACACACCACACAATATCTAACTGAAAACTGCACCTAACCTTTTCAAAATTGTAGGCACGACCACAACGTACCACTAATCCAACTCCTTACTTCCAAACAAATTAAACAATTGAATCAGACCCACCTTGACTTCCTTGGCATACTCTGAAAAACACCGAAACTTCAAATATGACCCAAAATAATCATATCTCGAATATTTTTGTTTCGACACTCAACCAAATTAAAAAAAAAGAACATTAACAAATTTTAACCTCACAAGAAAAAAAGAACTTAATTTGACAAACACTGCTAATTCGCTACAATACAAGAGCTGACTTACCAAAACTACGACACACGTTTCATAACAGAACACACACTCACATTCATTCAAGGTATGTAAATAACAGGTAAAAAATGTACATTGGCTCAATGGTGTATGACACAAGTGGCAGATATTGTTGTTAAGCAAAGAGTATTCGTTTAAAGAAATCTGTCTGTATTCTAGCATTAGAAATCGGCAGCTAGGTAACGACAACAACAGCCAATCAGGGCAAGTCATGCTATCACAGTGTCTCTCGCGACAGGGAAATTAGCCTAGACTTCACTAGGCCATGATATACGGTAAGATTTGAGATATGCCTATCATATAACCGGTAAATTTGAAAATGCTTATCGAATTCGACTTACAAGTTAGAACCAAACCTGTCATGCCACGCGAAGTACAGTGTACCGATCTTTTTTAGTGTTGCGAAGTAACAGTAGAAGCGCTACTGTTAGTCATATTTCAATGTCAGGTGCTCGCTCAGTTATACATGGATCTTTGGATTAATAAGTTTTCTGCAAACTCCGAACACTTACGTCACCACCGGAATTCAAAAAGTGTTCACTGTTGTCCGGAATGAATACGTCTGACATTCATTCAGCTATATCAAATATTAATTCAGATTATATAAAAAATCTAGTACATTCACTCAATAAACGAACAACGAAAATCATTCCGCATTATTCGAAGCAAGACTGCGTCTAACCTGCTTTTTTTCCAAGACTCTAAAGCCTTGCCATGTATAGGCTAGAAGTGGTTTAGGTCAGCCAAGTAGTTTTGAAGCTAATTAATGATTTTGTATTGTCGGCGAATTTAATTATTATTAAGAGCTATCTTTATTAAAAGAATGATTTCATTGCTTTGTGTTCATTTTGTGACGTCCAGTCTAATAACTTAAAATGTTTTAATCGAAACTACCTTATAACTAGATTTGCGTGTTGTAATAGTTTAGAATGTGAACCATAGATGGTGGGGCGATAAGTACTCCAATTTTAAAGCAGTTCATGAATGAAAAGTAAATTATTATGTATGATAGTTTGAATGAAATGAATTGTGTTAATATTATATTAAAACGAACTGTAAAGCTTTAATATTCCGTATTATGGTATCTAACTTTGAAGTTATGATTATTAAATGACTAAGTTATCTTATGTACCAAGGATGTTAAAATGTTATAGTCGGTACTTGTAGATGACTCAAATCTAGCCTAGCTGTGGCTTGTTAATGTACATCCGATGATCTCGTGTAGCACGAGGGAGAACTGTGCATATACGAACATAATAGGATCGACGGCACTCCTCAGTGTCGGAGGGTGCGAGCTAATTAAAGATAATTTTGCAGTCGTTGCACTGTGACTGATCATCATTCATTTTCTCATTGACGTGTTCACTCTTATTTTCCTGTAGACTTCCATTAATAAGCAGAAGTCTACAGGAAAACATCAGTTACCTCCAGTTGTACAGCGATCATCATCATCTTAGCTGGAAAATTCTCTTCATTGGGAGCAACACCAAAACATAAGCGTAGCACCGATCGTCTATCAGCTTCAAGTTCCAGATCTCAGTCTCCTGACCAACATCTTTTAGGCAGCTCACTATTCCACCGAACAAGAAGACTCATGTTTGCAGAAATTCTGATACCGACTCTAATCAAGAAATGACCGTCTCTGACCCTAACCAGGCAGATCTTCAGAACTCAAATAGCTCAGCAACATCGATGTATTCCTTCCTATAAACTAATTTCGACAGCAGATTTCAAGCACCGAAACAACTTTTCTACCAGCTCCTCAAATATGTTCATCGGAATAGCGTCAATCGAATCATCCCAACTAGAAATGGGATTATCATCCAGTCACCTTGCATCAACCTAGCCAAGACGATAAGAAACAAGTACAGCTTCGAGATATTTGGACCTAAGGCTAAACTTACGCACCTAGACAACAGCAAACCACTTTGCCAGGCACCACCGCCTCGTCGACCACCAATGCTATCTGTTGTAATCAGGGGAGTAGAACTGGATATTACCGACACAGAAACCGAGGAGGAACTGAAACTGGAAGGACACATAATAGTCTAATACATCCGCATCAAATACACAGCAAGCTACATAGTCAGAGTGTTAACTACCCACCAGCAAACCATAGATCTACTTCAAACTGGAGCTTACATATTCATGAAAATGTACAGAGTAGAACAATCTCGCATTTCACCACCGCTGCCATTAAGATGTGAACGCTGTCAAGCCTATAACTAGTACTACATAATAAACTGCCCGAATCAACCAACATGTGGATTCTGCACTGGAAACCATCACATGAAAGACTGTTCGAATCTCCAAAGTCCATCTAAGTGCAATACTTGTAGCGAACCACATCCCACATTCAGTTACAAATGCAAAGGACGACCTACTCTCACTCCTAATACACCTGCCTATATCGTACCTCTCCATGTTCCTGAGCAAACCATCCAGCAAACACCCATTTTCTCAGTCCAACAACCAATCACTATTGAACAAGTTCTCTACTTTCTCACCCTCATATTTCAAAACATATTCCCATTTGACCGTGCCAATATCCTTCGAGAAGTCACTCATGCAGCCAACGAAATATTTAAAGTCAGCTTCCAAGCAACCTATTTCGGCCCCTACATCTACTTTTCCGCTAAAACACTCACGCCAATCTAACATGTCATAACCTCACGATATTCGTCATCACTATCAATTCACTCACACTTCATCGTCATTACTAGCACAGTATCCATCAATGTTCTACAAAAGCTTCATCTGTCTGCCATCTAGTCTAGAGACGCCCCTAGACAAGAAGATTATCAATCATCCGTCCTAACGTATCATCCGTAACGTATTGTGACGTCTAAGAGCACATCATCATCATCTACCGTCTCACAATCATCCTGTATCCATTCCAACCAAAATGATTATAAGCGCAAAAGCTTATAATGGCCAAGATTGAAGATTAAATAAAACAAAGGTTAAATTAATGTTCTTACACCTCTTAGCCCATCTAACTGATCTATCCTGTAATCCACAATAACTCAATTTCTCTTACCCGAAATAGAGAGCTTAACACTCTGAAGGGTGCCAGCATTGCTGGAAATTAATAATAATAATATTTAATAAAACATGTAGATATATACCTCTATATACATTATATGGCACGTTGTGCTGTATTATGTTGTTGAGATTAAAGTTCGTTAAGCGAATATTACCTGATTTTATTTAATTAATCTCTTTCTAAGGTGAAACACCTGCCAGATCTCACAACTGCCAGATCTCATATACCCCACAAAATTTAAAACAAAACTTAATAATTGGAGAATTATTATGAACAATACTATTTTTTGGAGCGAGTAATTCATTACTCGTTACAGTGAGGAGAAAAACTTGGAGGTACGCTCTGCAGCTAAATGTTCCACTAGAGGATGGTTGAGAGCCAGTATAAGCCGAGTCCGATTCACTGATGTCACGTCTAAACGCTTGCGTTCTGAGGTTCAGCGCTGCGTTGAAGTGCGCCATTTTATTTCAGCTTCTTCTTCGGAGGACCTAGGTGTAAGTGACAGAGTTCTGTTTATAAAATCGTTCAATGACATGTTTGCAGAAAGATTTTTCCCTTCTTTATTTACTGGCTACATTTTTAAAGGAGCTAGTGAAAATTGCTTAAGTATTCGAACTATAACACATGGTTTGGATAAATTTTGTGTGTCTGTCTCTGTATTTCTCTTCGTCCTTTTCTCCAAATGTTCTTTTCCCGCCATTTATCTCTTGCCTTCAGCCAGCCCACTTGTTTCCTATGTGCTTTGAACAGGGTTTATCTCGGGAAACTTCGACTATCTGTCTTGAGTTGTTGTCAAAGGCTTATGTTTGGTTTATATTGACTTGTCCTTGTTGACCTAAGCTCCCTTTGTTGTTTCCTGCTTATTTCTCTCTTTCTCTCTCCCTTTCTTTCCCACCTTTCACAATCACCCTTACCCTTCTATTTTAGATAAAGTGCTTTGTTGGTATCTGAAACTTTAATATCCTCGTTTTTATTTGGCCCAGCTGGAACTGCCTCGCCTCACCTGTGCGCTGATGTCCTTCCCTTGCAGGGCATTTCATTTTAATATCCCCCTATTGATTGCATTCAACTTGACACAAAAAATTGTACTTTCCGTGACAAATGGAAAATTGCTCTAGTTTATCCTATACCTAGAAGAAATTACATATAAGAATTTACCAACCATAGGCGTATATCAATCTTACCAGTCTTTGCAAAAGTCTTTGAACAGATTGTATATCAATGAATTATTAATCATGTGTAGCTAGTTATCTCAACTAAACAACATGGCTTTGTTTCACAAAAATTCACGGTAACGAACCTTGCAATTGTTTCAGATTTTACTGCAAACTCGTTGCACAGAGGAAATCAAGTCGATGTGATTTATATTGACTTTGAAAAGCGTTTGACAGGGTTAATCACAATATATTACTAGATAAATTAAATCACTATCACTTCTCTCCATCATTGATTAAGTTCATGTGCTTTTATCTAACTAATCGCAGACAGTCTGTTCTATTTAAGGAATACAAATCTGAATAATACACAGCTCTCTCAGGAGTCCGCAAAGCTTGAATCTTTGATCATTGTTATTCCTCTTCTTCATTAATTATCTGCGGATACATGGAAATGTGCTAGTTGCGGATGACTTCAAAATATACTAAAATTAATTCCATGCAAGATGCCATAAAACTACGGCATAGTTTAGACAAGATAAGGTAAGATAAAATGAATTTTATGCGCGTTAACAGCACTATGTCTTACGCCCGTCCCGAAATAGTTTAGACAACTTTACTAACTAATGTGCAATCACTAAACTTCCAGTCAATACCAAGAAATGTAAAATTTAATCTTGCAGTACAAACAAGACTATTTATCGATTTAATTATTAAATTCATATGTATGCATTAAGTAGGCCGGACGTTTTTATGTTAGATGGGAAAAGAGTTTGAAGACGTTTTTATGTTAGAAATAATGTACTATGCTTATGTTTATTAGAACAAAGGCGTATCATATCTGATCTGTTATTTCTTTAGCAAAATAAATCAAAATGGCTTAGATTGCACAGATTTTAGTATCATTGTTACAGTTTCTTGTCGCGTCATTAAAAACTCGCGTACACAACACTAGTCTCCTTCACTGCAGAAAGGCAAGGGTAGATACAATGATGAAGTCACCAATCTGAAGAATATGTACTTTCTACAATAAAATGTGTAGAACTTGCATCGAACTAGATTATGGAATGTGCCTTCCAAAGGATTTAGAGATATTGTAATAAGACATGTTTGTAAACTAACGTTGTACATATCAACACTCTAATTCAGCTATGAAGCCTGTTGTGTTGACAATAAATAAGTCGATCATGTAAATGGAAATAATCCTGCATAGGAATACTTGAATCTTGCGAATAATTCTGTTTACAAAGCAACTTATAAACTCACTTTACGTGTAGAAATACAGTATCTTAAGAGTTACTAAACAAAAGCATCATGTCAAGGTAAACCTCTTGCTTTCGTTATTGACGCTGTTTTGAGAAACGATGTAAATTGATAATCCTTACATTTAAAATAGAGTACGAATTGTAATAAACACTAAAGTACACATATTCATCATTTAAGTTCAAAGAAAATGTATTTCAAAATTTTTTTAGTCTTACAAAGGTCACTGTTGTAATACAAACTAAGCACATTAAAACAGGACTTCTACTTGAGATTGAATAAGCACTACAAAATGCTTGAACCTTAGAAAGCAATCACTAAAATGTGCTTACATGTGACTGTTCCTTTTGTACACATATTACCACAGCAGCAATATAAGATAAAGTCCATTTATCCACTAATTAACAATCTACATTTCTGAAGTTGCAGTTTGTTATTGAACCTCTATTCATAAGCTGTTTCTACTAAAAAGTGTATAACACATTTGCGAGACTTCTATTTTTCCATTTCTAATTTAAGGCCATGCAAATTGAGTTTAGGCGAGATGGAAATTCCAATTTAGTCAAAAATGGCATAAAAATACCTTATTGGCAATCAATAGCTAGCGGTGTAGGCGAAATGGGCCTTAGGAAAGTAGTAGAACCCGCTTTTCGAGCAGTAATGGAAGCAATTTGCAGAAATGAAGCACTGACGGTATTTGCCTCATCTTCAAACGTTACTCAACGAAAAAATTAAATTACTTTTAACACTTGTTTAAAGAAAATTCTAATACTATTGCATTGTTTGCTATGTCTTTTCTGTCCTGATTTCTAACAATAACATTATTGCAAAAGATCTATAGAAACTATTATTGAAGATTCAAGACAAGACGATTTTAAAAAGTTCTTAGCGCAAAATAATCTTTTTTAAAAAGGATATAATCATCAACTGACTACAAAAATGGTAAGAAAATGAACTTCTAATTAAAATGTGTTACGGTATAAATTGATAATTTTGGTTTTACTAAAAATTAGAACTTAAAATTCACTGAACAGAACTACTTGGAGAATATGATGCTAAGGCAGCCATTAAACATTTATGAGAAGACACACTCAAATAAACGTGTTTAAGATAGCTGTTCGTATTATGTATTTTCGTTCTGAGTAACTCAGTCAATATTTTGTTCTTATATCCAGTATTAGTGTATCGTAGTTACCTACTACCTAACCAACTATACTACCTTACCTAACTCTGAATGTTGTATGATATAATCTGTAATTGATCCTAGGTCAATTAATGACAATATCAGTTACTTTCTTTGTTTTATTGTATTCTCGAAAATAATAGTTCATCATAAATTGTCTTATGCGGCTGGCTCTTCAGGGCAAGTCCATTCCTCCCCGCAATTCCCGATCATTTTTTTGTTCTAATTTAACCTATGATTTATCATTCTTTATAATCTTAACAAATGGCAATCTCTACGTATCCAATGCGCTAATCAATTTCTTCTTGATTGTCTAAAAAATATTATTCCTCTCAAAAATTCTTTCTTCAGCAGTTGCGCATTACAGTTTTTTTTGTTCTCAGCGAATTTTCCCCCATTTTCTCGGTTTCTATATTTCAAAGGCCTCCAATTCCCTTTCATTACACTTTCGAAAAATCCACGGTACATTTCCACGCGCTACAACACATTACTGAATGCAAAAATTTTGCTTCAAGCTCTTCGTAAAATCTTGTGTTTCTTTCGCCATTCCGAATCTCGCTTTTACTTTTCTTTAACAACTCCCATCACTTGGTATTTACCGAGACTTGAAGTTAGATACTTATTCTACTTTTCTGTATGCTGTCGTGCCAGTTTGTTTCATTTAATCGCCATTCCTTTTTCTTTATATACTCTACTTATATCCTCATTCCAAGTTTCTCACAGTCGTTTGTAGCTATTTTAACATCTCGTTATATTTCATTCTCTTGAAATAGGATTTATGGTAGCCCTCTCAAGCGATTGTAAAAAAGTTGGTAGAGCTTGGCCTTGCATTGGAAAAGTTATAGGTTCATGCCCAGCGAGCGCTAATCCTGACTGCAGTGTTCCCTGGTTTCCCTCGGTCGTATCAGGGAAATGTAGGTATAGTGCCTTAAATATGGCTTGGGCCGATTCCTTTCCAAATACGTACCTTTCTTTTTTGTAGTTGTGTTGTCTCCTGAGAAAAATATTCGGAGTCTGTTAAATAAAGAAATAAATTACTATCACGTCAGCGTCACTTTCACTGGTGCCCTGGAACGAACCTGTTTTGTTGGCGAATGTTTCCGCACGGGCGCACTTTGTGTTTCCCTCGCCACGATCTCTCCGCAGTGGTCAACCCAATGGTTAAACCATGTTCCTTGCACTGTTTCACTATTCGGGTAAACGAAAAATGTGTGTGGGAAACGGCCAGGACATATTCTTCCCAATACCGGTTCAGTTTAGGCGGCATTGCACGATCACCAACACGCCACTTCCACGCGTGGTTGCAGACAGTCCACGCCAATTGTATCGTCAATGTAGGTTCTCGGTGTAGTACGTCGGTGGCAGCAGTGTTGCCGAATCGGTCGGATATAACCCGATCGTCCTTCTGTATTAGATTATTTATTCAGAATTAGTAGGAAAAGGAGTGGCCAATCCATGCAGCTTAGATAAAAATAAAACGAATATATTCCATGGTAGTTGAAAAGCCAGAGGGGAATATGCCATTGACGAAGCAGAGACATCATTGGGGCAACAATATTAAAAGGCATCTTCCAAAGGTAGATGTTCATAATTAAAACTGGCTTGAGTTTGCCCAGGATAATATCCTATGGTGAACCTTCGTTATTGTGGCGATGAGCTTGCTAGTTCCGTAAGCCATACAGTTATACAAAAACGAATAGTTACGTGCCTTTATGTTTTTCAAATATTTTTCAATAAACATACTAATAATAAAATGTCTCTAATATTCCACTAAAATTAAAATATATTGGATTTCAAGAGTAACAGAAAACATATTTTGCTATACCTAGTATTTTCATTCGATAAGGCTGAAATAGTTACTATCCTTTGAAGCTGCTCCTTGTCTCGAAATAGCATAATACGATTCTGTTCAGGTAAATTGCATTTATATATATTTGAAAGTTGACGATGAACGTTTTTGTTTTGCCAGTGAAGAGAGACTTTAAGATATTGTACGCAACATTACTATATTGGCGTTGATGAATGAAGAATGTTAACATTATATTCAGTTAACATGTTTTTAATACTTTTATTTGCAGGCAGATGTCGTTCCAGCAATCCAAGAGGTTGATGATGACTTGCCACCACTAAACCTAAATGACCTGCACAATCCTCCGTACGTGTTCGCTTATTTTTATACGATTATATTAAGTATACATAGGATAGATGGAACAAAGAATGTAGTGATGTTAATATTTAACAACAGTGAAGAAATATAGTGTGAAAAACGCGAATATCGTCACCAATTTGGAATATTTGAAATAACTAATTCATTTTCAGTCACATAAAACAAAATCACTAGTACATCAACTACGTATAATCTTCTGCTAAAATCACTACCAGCTTAAATTTTAATATTAGAAACTATCTGTAGTTTATTAATGTTTTATTATATTAGATAACTGGCTATATTGCAAGCACTTGAAGACAATATCGCCACTTACAAATTTCACTATTAAATTAAAAATAATATATACTTGAATGATACGATTTTAACCTCAAATTAAAAAAAAAGTAATGCGAAACATTATAAAGAACTTTTGTAGCAAATAAGATATGTGGATTCAGATATTAGATATGTGTTGTCGGTAAAACCCGTTCATCATCCAACAGTGCAAAACTATTCTCACACTTTTGGCATAGTCGAACAACTCTTAACAATTATCTGAGTCAAAGTTCTCGTGGAACTATATCTTGCATTACATACATTGAATCTAGTACTTTTTTATCTTGTTGCTTATAAAACTCCACAATTACCACAAAATTGTCATTACGATGACGCTTTATCTTCGTATTCTCTTGATTCATACAATTCTTAACCTGACAATTATCTATCTTGAATTGTCTTGATTACCAGCATCTACGTTAGAGGTATTGAATCTTCCGTTTTTCTTTGACGTTCGTATGTTTTCTTGAGATGATTCTTCAAACTCTACCCGCAATTCCCGTTTCACAATAATTGCCTCGTTGCTAGACGCTTTTGATCACTGAACGTTTGGCACCTATAAAATCTCAGCCACACTCACTGAGGATACGTTACCCTCGGGAGTTTGTAACTCTTACATTCCTCATGATGTGAAGGAATCTGGGCTGGAGATCCATCTCTACGTTTATAGTTCTCTGAAGTGGAACCTGTAAGTTCATCATTTAGAGGTTTCTGGACAGACTTCTGTCTCTAGCAGAATTACACTGTATAATACAAAATGCTCTGCATCTTATAATTATCATGAATGCGGTTGGCAGCATTTATTTGCAATCATATTTATTTGTTGATAATGCTAAATAACGAAGCACTTTCTAAGTTCTTTTATTCACCGTTAGTAATAATAAGTTTTTCACATTTCTGAATGCAAGTGAACAGAAATATAATATGCTTCTGTACAACCATTTAACTGTTTTCTGTGAACTAGCTGTGACTCATTCTGTTCAAATGTATTCAGAAATGTACAATGCTAAAGGCAAATTCTTAATGTAACTTGCAAAGAATTCAATATATCCATTTTGCGATATTGCTAACAAGCATGAGTGGCGGTATAGCCAGCATTACACAATTTTTGTTAATCATTCCTGTACTCGATGTTATTAAAAGGAAACACATTTTCTTTATCCCTTGCAATAAGCTAATACCTTATGTGACAACAACATATTTTGGACTTTCATGTGTAAGAAGCGATTACTTAACAAAAAGCTTCTGTGAATATTTGTGACGTTTTCGTCGCTTGAAGTACTCAGCGTATTTTATTGCAATAAGGCCTAAGTCGAGTTAGTGCAAAGAGCAATTCCCTAAAACGCGTCCGCGTGGTAATAGATAACCAATAGACATGCCCACAAGGAAACAGCTCGTGTACTCTGTTGGCCATTTCTCGAACTAAAATTACGCGTTTCAGTGACGATATTGTATACATGGCGATATTAGCTTCCTTTATTCCAATTTCTTTTTAGATAACTTTATCTAGTATGTAACACTTGAGATGATAGTTGATGTTCACTTCTTCGTAATAAAGAAATATTACCTTTCCATACTAGTAGATTCAATGAAGGAAATAGTTGTTGTAACTTGCCAAACAGTTTTCTGCCAGTTTGTTCCGTCAGTGTAAAAACACGTATTATTCTGATTTATTAACTGAAGTCTAACTAAACCTGATGAGTAAACTAAGAACAAGACCTGGATAAAATGAAGAAGGTTGAAATTGACACAAAAATTGACATCCGCCGTTCATACAAAATATTCTCTTGTGAAAACTGTAAAATCATTCCTGGGAAAAAACGGCTATTTTCCGTTTAATATTGAGAAATGTCGTTCATGGATGTGTAAATGAGATTTTCATAAAGATGCTCTGTGACCGAATTTTTAATTTGGTTGGAATCTATTGACCTATTTAATGCCATTATCTGGATAGCAGCTGATCATTACAATAAAGAATAACAGTGGTTAAATAATGAATTGTCCTTCTTCTAGCTTGAACT
Source organism: Lepisma saccharinum (assembly GCA_022664845.1). Taxonomy (NCBI): domain Eukaryota; kingdom Metazoa; phylum Arthropoda; class Insecta; order Zygentoma; family Lepismatidae; genus Lepisma; species Lepisma saccharinum. The sequence continues at coordinate 25,220 of JAGDQP010015932.1, read as the reverse complement.
TGTTTGTATCAGATGTACGCATTGCGCAACCATAGTGTCTGATGCTAGAGAAGGTCCAAATGTTTATTCCTTGTTTACCCAACAGTGCGAGGCTATTCAGAAATCAACCTCCTGTCTATCAGCTTGAAGAAATTAAATGAGAGAGCTCACTATGCACTTGGGGGATCCTCGATTTAATTCACCATGTGTGTTGTGTCAGAGGATGTGTGTTGTGTACGGAAATCAGTTCATGAGAATCTGTTCAAGAGAAGAACTAACTTAGTTCATGATGAGGCTTACCATTCAGGCAGGAACTCACTTTCTTCAAGGAAGGGGTACAAGCATTACCAAAATAACGATTTTTGTATTACGATCAGGGATACACAAGAGCGTGGAGTTTAAAATCAACTGGACAATAGAAATTGAGTAAAAAACTGATTACCAGATTTGAACAGGACATCCAACTAGGATAGACAGATCAAGTGAATGTAAATGTCTTAACCATAATAATAGTAATTAGTTTGTTTCGTCCTGCAGTCTAAATTTTTACTGTCAAATGTAGGCTATATTTGCAGAAAATATAGGTTTTGGGGGTGCAGTGTGCATCTAACGGAATTGGATTTATAAGTATCGGAATATGTCCTAACGTTTCACTGTGGAACAGACACACGTGTGTTTGTAGTCTGGCTCAATTGTATACCCGGACGATATTCGAGTACGCGAAAACAATATAGAATCATTATATTATTAAGCTGCTCAAAGAGTACTTAAACATGTATATCAGTGCTGTTGACCAAATATATGAAAACGGAAGATGTACGCTTCTCTAGACCTTGATTCTTTTGGAAGGTTCTTCGTGGCCCACTACGACGGTTTACGTGTTTTCACTGCCTTATAGTACAGTCACGCTTTTAGGTTTTTTTGAAATCTTATATTTATGGGCCAGACACTCAGCTATGCTTAAGCCATGACATGTCTAAGAGACTGGAAGTGACAGACTCAGGCCACAGGACTATATAGGCTACAAAATATAAGCTAAATAAAAAATTAAATGCTATGTTCCAGGAATACTTTCTTCCGTGACTGTACAATAGTGTAGTGGCTTAGCGAGAAAATCGTGACAGACTGGATTAAAGCGACAGATTTTCCATAGTTCTTCTATACCCTCAGTACAATCAATTTGTAGGGAGGTGCCCGATTTTCGGGTCCGCCATCTTGAAATACGACGCCATATTTATTTTCTTAAAGGGTTTTCGAGTTCTCTTCAAAAATAGCTGATTATCTCCATGAATGGTTGAGTTTACAACACAAAGTGTTCAAATATCTTATTTACCCTTAAATTCCCTAAATTCTGAGCTACAATACCGCTTTTGTAGCTTTCATAGTTTCTGAGATACAAAATTTCAAAATAGATTATTTTGTAAATTGTCGACTTTTCTTAAAAATAATCGCTTATTATCTCCTCAAATGGTTGAGTTTTACAGCAAAAAGTGTTCAAATATCTTATTTATCATTACATTTCCTACAAATTTGAGCGAAATATTGCTTTTGTATGTTACATAGTTTCTGAGATACAAGATTTCATTTTTTGGGGTAAATTTTTAATTTTTCTTTCAAAATCGCTGGTAGAGTTTACAGCAAAAAGATTTCGATTAAGTTTTATTTCAAACTGAATTTCCTACATTTCGCTTACAATACTGATTTCGTATCTTTAACATTTTACATGATATAAGATTTTGAACGTTGGACTTATTATAGATTATGATATTATTGTCATTTTTTGTCCATGCCTGATAAATAGCTTCTCAGTGTTTTTGTGTACGGTAACAACTATTTAAATAAAGATCTATGCAAAATCTGCCGCTTGAATCAATCCGAACTGCACGCGATCATACCCCATGCTCCTCCCACCTGGATCTCATTGGCTGTGGGTCCCTTCAGGTTTCGTCCGGAATGGACGGCGTGAAGCTTGATCCGCATTCTTATTTTCGGACAATGCATGACATAGTACAAAATTATTGACACAGGTATACACATAATGACCAATAGGAATCAGGTAGTTTACATGGCAAATACGTCGATTTCTAGAATGCACTACAATAATGTTGTCGTACATAAGAAGCAGTTGTGTAGGATACATGAGAAGGGCCGCCACTGCTGTGGCAAGAAACTCGGTGACAAAGAAAGGATATGTTTTAGAGAAACGAGCCACAAAACGTTCCAACACAACTACGGTGGACATAGGGGTACCATCCACAAACACAGCAATACGGACGAAGTCTGGTTAAAACAAATCACAAGGCACTGATAAAGTTTTCTTAAGTCAAAGCATTGTCCAATTGAGGAAGGATAATTTCGGTGAGAGGAGACACTAGCGGAAAGCGATGTAAGCGGATCGGCCCAACTGATGTAAGGACTCAGCGATAACAGTTCGAAGACGGGAAGAGGCTACCGGAAAGAGCGTTGGGGTAAAGCGCAAAATACGAAGATACTTAGGGAAAATAGACACTGACATAGTTATAATTGACACTATAACTCCTAGGTAAACTAGTTCCTTAGTAGGCACTAATACACTTTTATAAATATTAACTGCAAGTATAGAGTTGCATAGTATAGACAGCGCGTGATTAACTTGTGACACTGAGCCGTAAAGGAGTATGTCAGGAAGGAAAGAGGAAGTTTAATTCTTTTTGCATGGCCGTTTGCATGAATAATGGCGATAATGTCCACTCCATTGATAACCTCTTAAAACGAACTTATCTCTTGCCACATTTAATACCGAAGAATTGCCGTGTATAAGCGGCCAGATTAATGTGGTAGAAACCGTCTCGGAGATCAATTTTGGCAAGAGCATTTTCTGTTGACACTTGGCTCACCAAGTCCGTAACGCGTGGTAGTGAACGGGAGATTAAGAATAACAGGAGGTTCAATCATGGCAGTCGCATATTACCCTTCCGGTGCCGTTTGGTTTCTCGGCCACAAAAATAGGAAAGAAGTTCACTATTAAGTGGGGAGGAACTTCTAAGATATTTGCTGACGACATGTCCTCAATGATTGGTAAGAGCGCACGAGGAGTACCACGCATGGCAAAGTGTCCGGCGGAGTATGATATAAAGGCGATACGGTGACCAATTCACCAGGGGCGAAAAATGCTTCAATATCTCAGGATTGAGAAACTTCGGCAAACTAGAACCGGGGAAGGGAAGTGCCCCAATCTTAAGGAAGGGTCTCTCTGTCCGAAGCAGAATCTCAGGGCGTCCTTGGTTCATCTTCCTCAAAGGGAGGGTCGTCTTCTGGATGGTCCATACCAGCTGCAGGTTGGATTTTGCTGAGATCTTGAATGAGTTGTCTCCAGAATTCCGAATCATCGGATAATACGTTCCAGAGTTCCTGCATTCGAAGGTCGCAAAGAACATCAACGTTGCAATCCTGGGCCAAATATAAGACTATCAAGCGGGGTCGTCTGGAGACCACTGTAAATCTTCTTGGTGGAGACAAGTTCAAGTAAAAGGTTGGCGAGAGGATCTGGGAGTTGCATGGGCGGCCCAGGAACGGGTCTTCGTACTGAACTGGGTCGCCGGAAGGATCCACACAAAATCAACTGGATTATGAAGAGGTTGAAGGTCCAGTCTTGCGGATCCCCTCCTTCTTCGTTTTCTGTGCTGAATTTGTATCCGTTGACGAGCGGAAACGGTGCGTAGAATGGACCACAATCACACAGTGTCCATACTATGCAACTGTACACTTAAAGTTAATATTGAAAGATTGTGTTGGAAGATAGTACCGAAATTTTTGTGGCTCGCTTCTCTCTAGCAAATCCTATCTTTGTTACCGAGTTTCTTCACGCAGCTGTGGCGGCCCTTCTCATGTATTCTAAACAAGTGCTTCTTATGTCCGACAACATTGCTGTAGTATATTCTATGAATCGACGTATTTGCCATGTAAAATCCTAATACTTATTGGTCACTAGTTGCATAGCTGTGTCAATAATTTTGTACTATGTCATGTATTGTCCGAAAATAATTAAGGGGATCAAGCTTCACGTCGTCCGTTCCGGACGCAACCTGAAGGAACACACAGCCACGGTTGGGACCCACATCCGCATTCGGACTAGGATTGTACTTGATATTATCAACAAAATCCAACAAATTATAGATATTACAGGTTCACACAGCAACCTGTAAAGTGTCAAAATTTTGAAAGCGTGTACTGGAAAACAAATAAAGCTACAAAAAACGGAATTGTACTCAAATTGTAGGTAATTTGATTTTAAATAAAACGTACTCGAACACTTTTTGCTGTAAATTCTACCATTGAGGAAATAATCAGCTATTTTTTTTAAAAGAAAAGTCGAAAATTTACAAACATATGAAACGTTTGAAAGTTTTTACCTCAAAAACTATAAAAGTTACAAAAGCGTTACTGTGCTCAAATTGTAGAAAATTTAATGGTAAATAAGATATTTGATAACCTTTTGCTTTCAACTCTACGATTGAGGAAATAATCGGCGATATTTGAAGAAAAGGTCGTAAAATCTTAAAGAAAATAAATATGGCGTCGTATTTCAATATGGCTGTCCCTAAAATCGGGCACCTCTCTAGAAATTGATTTTACTGAGGATATAGAAAAAAACGTATGCAAAATCTGTCGCTTTAATCCAGCATGTCACGATTCTGGCTAATATTTGCTCTAATCGACCACACTACAAGTGCTTCCGCTTTGAAAGTTTCAGTCATTAGAGTAGATAACAATGTGCTGAAGTACATGAGTGCATGTAGTAAAAAATACCGCAAGAACAGTATGCAGGTAGTGTCAAGTTACAAATTGTTATGAGTATCGGAAGTGAAGATAAAGAAAATGGTGAAAATCCCGATGTTTAAAAAGTTAGATGCCACACTAAACCGAATTTGCACTCGTGTCACCGATCCTGAACAGATTGAAAACGAATAGAAAAGAAGAGGATTCGCAGGAAAACTGTTGTAGGAAACGGGGAAGGTGGGAGTGCGCTCAGGAGTGAAAATATGTCAAAAATAGACTGAGAGAACCATTGATAGTCGGGGAAGCGTTATTTCATTTGTTGTTTTGCTCTGAAGTCACGTAATAAAGATGTTTAATTTCAAGAAATAATAATGTCATCAAATCAGACCAATTAAGAGCAAACCGTGAAACTTTAGGCGTAATCCAGAAAAATGGTCAAATCTGAGTAAGAGTGATTGGTCTTATGGATGGGAAACCAACATTAAGAGGGAGAGGGACTTGGCTAATGTGGCCTGCAAAATAAGTGTCCAATTTAACATGGATTTTCGCAGATTTCAGACAATATCGTGGGTTCATATGACTCCTTTGAAAATAAAATGACTCCATATCCTCCTCTTTATATTTCCTGGCATTATGAAGGAACTACAGTGAAGGCCTTGTGAGCTGTTTTATGTTTAGAAATAAGGAAAAATATAATTGAAATTTTCATAAGAAAGTTGTTACACAGATTATTAAAACATCCTCTATTTCTAACACAAAATACGTCGCGAAGCCTTCACTTATTTACTTTTACGATCTCATGGATTGTGTTTAAAGGGGCATTAAGTCATGTTTTCGAAAGATTAAGAAGAAACCACGATACTTCTAGAAATGTATGAAATCCATGTTAAATTGAACGCTTATTTTGCAGGTCGTAGCCAAGTCCTATCGTAGCTAAGTCCTTCTCCCTCTTAACCTGGAAATATAGGATAATGCAGAAAATATGTATGGCTGTTACAGTGTTAACCATTAATGTTTTAGTAGCTATTCAACTGCTATTTTGGTCACGGAATAGAACTAATTCTTCTTAAAGTACAATGAGGCGAATATAATCACTTCTGAGTTTGCACACTTGTAAATTTGACGTGTTGAAATTTTTGAAACACATTTTCAGATAGAAAGTTAAGTTTTGACTTGAAGATTACAAAATACAGTATTCTTAATATTTCCTATGATTGTGGCATTTTTATTCCTTTTTGCCCTGTGATCCTATTAACCTCATACATTGGGTCAAAAGGTTCATCTCCATTTTCCTGGCCACTAGAGTGTATACGATTACCAAATCTGGTTTTAAATACATTTACATTCATCAACGTAATGCATACTCATTTTGGGAGAAGTTGTCTAATACATTATAATTAAGAAGATTATTAAAATGAAATATAATGACCATTACAATGAAATTAAAAAGAAAAACTTGATGGTTACATTATCTATAACACCACTGAAAACACAAGTATGGATTTATTTCAACTACATTAGAAAATATCTGTTACAATATCATCATCTTGACGACTTCTGCTTGAAAAAGCAGGTTTCTCTCCAAAGCAGAAATGTTTGTGTTTTGTGTGAAATAAGAAAATGGTTCTTTAACATATGGGCCACATTCTATTGATCATGCACCGAGTTACTGCAGCTCAGTTAATCCTGGGTTCAATCTTCGCGGCGGCCATGTTGACAGAGGTTTATCCAGGTTATTCTCAGTAATATAAGGTTAATGCTGGAATGGGGCTTCGAAAATAGACCCTGGTGGACTTCTTTCATAATCCTCACGCTACTTCTATTATGACCTCAGCCATAGTTGCCTGAAGGCAATATATGACATTCAAACTCTGTTGAACACGTACGTAGATTAGTAATTACAAATATCCTCTTATGACTACATTCTATTCAAGACTAAGAGTTGAAGGAAAAAAGTGTCTAGTAAGAAATCTTGAAAACTGTCTTATTTAATGCAATGATTTCAGGTAGTTCATGTAAGACGCCAGTTCAGGTACTTCGACGGCACATGACTTATTCGTGGTACCTTCTAAGCAAGTACTTGGCATTCAAAATGTCCTAATTCAAGTGCATTTGCTCCTTTATTATGGAGTTTATCCCGATATTTAACTTTTTATTGACTACAAAACTGCTTTAGAGGACATTATTTTTAGGTAGAAAAAAATAGGTGTTTTGATTTTAAAGGACTTGCTTCGTCTGCACGGGACATATTACCCAACATTCACTAAAGCCTCTTAAAGAGCGTACTGACTAGTTCTTTCACAACAAAAAATAATCTGGAGTCATATTGAATTACGCTATGTACTCATCTGTCTCCAATAGGCTCTTCCCTCAAATGACTCTATACTGAGTCACAATGAGTTCACAAATAGGACCATAGAGTTGTAAATTACAAATCTTAGCCACCTGCAGCAATCATACATGCATAGTTGTTAATTGTAAAAGGAAATCCTGAGCTTTGATCCTATTCGCCTCAACGACCCTATTCACCCCATTCTACGGCACCCTAAAATAGAATGTATCATTGCACTTTCCGCTCTCCAGTATCTTGCTAAATATTTGCATGTATTTTAATGTATGTAATTTACATTCCTACTGACAATGAAGTTAAATTATTACAAGTCTGAATTGTGACGTTTGTTTGTAAAAAATAATTTCCGAGGAATGTGACGGTTAAAGAAGTGACTACGACACGCCCCATCTTCTCTTAACTAAGTCCTCAATTTACGATTGCTTTTATCCGATCACTTTTGCATTCTTACTTGAACATGATATATCAGAAACCATCATTCATCTTAACTTGCATATACTACAGAAGTGTTGTGTTACCACCATAATCACAAAACAGCAAAAGTGAAAGCGCGAAATTATTTTATGATTAGTAGAAAGACAGAAGGCTTGTATTGGAATAGGAACAACTTTTGTTTCGCGGAAGTTAGAATCGAATCAAGGAAACGGCTGATAACTGCATTCAATTAGGTATTACATGTTTTATTATTAGCTTAGAGAAAGAAAACATGTCCTTAATTGATTGCAGTGTGATACGGACCTTAAATCTGACACCCCGGCACTGACCAAAGAAAAGTAAATACAAATTTTAGGCTAGTTAGCAATCCTGAGAATGATTTGAAATAACATTTTTGCATTCGAACCATCGCCTAAGGACATTGATTGACTTTTAGCATTACACTACTTTGATTCGTTTGCGTCTACCATTCACAGTAATTTACAATTTAGTGAGATTTGTAATAATACACATACATTTTGACCCTATATCGCACAATTTATACGAAAGCAAAATAAATGAATGGCACATACATTGAAGTAATAAACTGCTGTGCTGAAGAATATTTAATACATGCTAGTGCTGTACAATTACTTTCCTACTGTCAAGGCAAGGCTACACTGCTCTCGCAATTAAAAAAAACAACATACTAATTAAATAAATTTAAAACCCTGTTTTTGCTTTGATTACGTAGCTTCATCTTGTTATAAAATGAAATAATTAAGAAATATTTGGTGTTAATTTTACAATGTGTTCCCATTAACACTAATGTATCATTATCTTGGTGTTAAGTTTTCATTCTTTCTTTCGTACAGGACAGTTGCAATGCTTTCAAGGAGAGTTGTTGAACTTGACAATAAACTTAAGGACAAACGACTCCATCTTCGACTAATTAAAGTAAAATACAGGAACCAACTTCGTAGCCTCCAGCGCTTGTGTAAGAAAAGACAGGTACGAAACATTTTGATTCAAAAACAATAGTTTTTATACATACTGTATCTTAATTTGGTCAACAAACTTCTGGGGTACGGTATTGTATTAGGACAAAATCATTGAATAAATCTTGTACCAGAAACTTGTTAGTGGTCACTAGAAGAAGTCCAAAACATTGAGAATAAGCATAATATAGTGATCCCAACGCGTATATGTGTTGCAAACATAAATCTAACAAATAAGGGTAGTCACTTATCCAAAACATGAATCTATTTTATTAATAGTAGCCGTGACGTATTGCTAGTATAGTCGCGCAGTTTAGCCGATAGTGAACACACATCTGCTTGAGATCACAGACATGATGAACAGAAGTACTACTACTAATGAAAAAAATTCTTATACTGTTGTCTTGTTTCTGGCGCAAATTGTAGTTGGATACCTTCATTGCCTTCTTTCATGGTTGGAAGAGATTTATATCACAGTTCATCGAGGTTCAGTGCTAAAAGTTTCAACCTATAAATTATAAATGAAACTATCTAAAACTATGAAATGATGTACCAGGAGGAATGTAATTTGTGCAAGATAGAAATAACGCCATGACACATTGCGTGTTTCAAAGTTGTATTTTATTTATATATCTCGTACAAAGAATCAGCAAGATTTGTACAAATCTAAGATCTAAAATTGATCTACAGTAAAGAAATTAGCAGGATTATTAGTCCATGCTTTTCAAATTAATAGAATGAACTGGTGAGGTTCAAAGTGCTCCATGGTTCTTCATAGTGACTCATAAATATGAATAATGATAGCAATGAGGGTGATTTAGTCACTAGATAGAAAGTTATTAACGTTTGAGTACACTACGGGACGGGCGTAAGTAATAGTGCTGTTACCGCCCATACAATTAATTTTATCTTATCTTGAATACACTAGGATAAAAGGTAAAGTGTATAAAAAATAAGTGAACCAACTTTGTAGAAAACTGTACCTCGGCGAACGTCTGTGCAACGTTGCGAGCATTTGGAAGATATCAATCAACAAAATAAATCCTAGCTGATATTTCAGCATCGTAGAATATTTCCTATGAACGTATGAGCGTGTGAGATCTGATAGCTACTCTTTAAACCTTGCATTGATCTGTTAATCATGGAAATTATTAAGACTATAAGGTTCAATTTGAGGAAAATCAATTAGTTTTTGTTCAATGGATAAAAATTAGGTTTGAGTATATGTATTGTATTTTAAAAAGTGGTAATAATGTAATTTTAATAACTTTCGAATATATGCAATTTTGTTTTTGCAATTTCTAGTGAAATTAAGCTCGTGAGTTTTTTGATCTGGCTATTTTACACTATTGGATTAATTATTCAGGAATTGTCTCCCATCTCGAAATACATCAAACGTCCTTGACGGCAAAATCAACATTAAAACCTTGATCTTACTCAGGGCTTTTATTTCTAATATTTTCATAATTTCTGAGCAAACATTACGTTCACAGATCACGGAAGAAATGTAAGGAAGGAAATATAACATTCAATAACGAAATCTCCTTCACAGTAGTATATAATAGGAGCAGTTGAACTGAATTATTTACCACATTTAGGTCACTCTGGCTTACGACGATAATAGCAGTAGGAAAACATATCTTTACTGTATTAGAGGTGGGTAATACTAAAACGAAGCAGAAAATTAAAGTCACAACTGAAGCAATTCGAACGCTTTAAAGTGTTTCTATTGAAAAAAAAGACTGTTTTCTTTTTCAAAAGCTAAGTATTTCAGCCTAAATTTGATAAGAATATATAGATTTTTCTAACATGTATATCCTCCTCTTACATGCGTCGTTTCTTCCACATCTCGCAGTCGTGCTTCTTCTAAGGTCACCATTACTTAAAACCATCAATAAAATTTATATTAAAAATTCTAAGGTCTTCATGTCTAGTAGCAGTCGCTTCCATTTTTTAATTGCCGTTGCAAAAACTTCCTGAATACTCGCAGGTGGATCTGGATCCTAAAATGAGCTTGCTTCTTAAACATGTCCGATGAAGTTAGATATGATTCATCAAGGGTAACTGGGTAGGCCACTCCAGCCGGAAGTTGCAACCTTCTGCAAACCAGAGCAATATGACTACTGTGTGGTTATGTGTTATCATGTGCTAAGGTAAAAGAATCCATCCACAATAAATTTATAAGAGTGTACAACTGATACTAGAATTTTATGTCAGCTACTCGTTGCCATGTATAACAATGACTAGTGTTCTACGATCTATCGACTTGGATCCCTTCGAAAAGAGACTCCGTGATAAGTTGTTGTCGTTGTGAAATATGAAAATATGGCACAGTGCATCGTGCAAAGATAATGAATTTACATGTAGTCACCCTCAAGTCTCTTTAGGCCATAATCTGTGTATTTTTATAAGCACTTCATCTCCTTGTAAAATGCTTCTGAAAACTAGTACCTTTGCCCAGAAAAGATCCCCCAATTCCATCGTTTCCACTTAAAAAGCTATGTCTCAGTATTTCAATGTCTATTGTTAATTATTTTGTTTGTTTATAATTAACTAACTGATTATTTATTAATCTTTGTTTTTCTTTAAGGTTGACCTCGATCAACTAAAAGCTAATTCTGCACAGCAACAACCAGGTTTACCTGATTTACCTCTGATTTGTCCCAGTTGCAACAATGAAGTTCCGAAATTGTAAGGTAATAAATATATTTATTGCAGTATATTAATTTTCTGTGTTTTACACTATAGCAATGTACTGAGCAAGTTTTCGAATAGGGATCTACCTAATAATGAGGTAGTCCAACTCATGAAGCAATCATAGTTTCTAAATCTCGTGGAACTCCACATGGGTCTATAGCTGAATTTCTCGGTACTCGATGGCGATACTTATTGCTGACCTTTGATGCTCAATTCTTGATACTCGATATTTTTTCAACAGTGTTCTATAAGATATACGTACAATTAAAAGTAAAAATAAAACATACTGTTTTCTTATCGTTTTACTTCTGCATTCTCTTAATATATCTTAAATGTTTACAAAAATTTGGTAACATTTGATCTTTAGTATGCAACGTTTACCACTTTCTTTCACAGACGAGTAGATGTCGCGTTCATCCTGCTTCTTCAAAAAGTAATGGGAAAACGTCATCTCCAATGCGACGAGCCGACCGGGTAGCCGTGAAGTCTAAGGCATTAAGCCAACGACTCAAAGGTCCCTGATTCGAGTCCCGGTAGGGGCATGGTGGGTGTTTGTGGATTTTGACTAGGTGTATGGGGTCGAATCATGACGGACCGAAGTCAAAAGTTATTAGACTGGCATTTACAAAATATATTTTTTTTTACCAACGCGACGTTTTCTGATTTTGTCCCTTTTCAGGATTAGAGCCCGTCTGTATATGAGGGTTATTGACCTTCTCGTAGTGGGAATATTTAATTATTTTACAGAACCCAAGCAAATTGCTTTCTCTTTCTCTCATTCACCTTGCTCTCTCCAGTTCTCATAAAGTCTCTCTCTCTCTGAAACCCGCCCACATTTAAATACGAGAAACAGTATAGTATCATGGATATATATTGTGTTTCTAAGGTTCAGTGATGGGTTGGCGCTTGTTTTATTTTAAACTTAGCAACACCGGCACCGTGACGGCTTGGGTCGGCTTTTCCTTGTTTCTTCTCATACACATTTGACAGATAGTACAAATTAAGTTTCTTCTTGCTTGTGTTTTGTGATTATAAACGGTACTCATTACTGAAAGTAGCCGAAAGTTGAAAATGTTTTACATTCATTGTTTCATAACGAGATGAGTGGCACATCAGCCAAAAAGAGCGTCTTTTTGCAGGACCCGTAATCCAGGCGATAGGGAAATTGACAATGAAGAAGCTTTGAGGATGTCCCTGAGACTTGAGGCAAGGAACTTCTTTTAGGTTCAGCAAGCCACGCGATGAAGAACTAAAAGACAATAAAATTTCTCACCAATTAATAATATTTTATGTTCAGCCGCGATATACTCTCCAAAATATGAATCCGAGAAACCTGCTTCAAAGTATTTTGCTTTTGAAAACTTAACAAGTTTTACATCGCAGTATTATACTTAGAGAAAGATGTGTGTCAAATGAAAGTATGGAAAGGGTATCGAGTTCTTTATATCGACAGATTCCGATATTTTACAAGAATTGGCGTTATCGGTGTATCGAAAGTATTGAGAACCCTTCTCTACGGAGAACAGATTCCAAAAGGATGCGAACCAAACATTATTCATGTTCAGCTTGACCCATACCCGCTCTAGCAGTGCCTTCCTTCAGTCAGTATATTTGGGAAGGGATGGTAGTAAACTTAACAGCCCATTTCAGCATATGCAAAACGTGTTCAATGATGTACAATATGATAGTTTAGGAGCCACGCTAGTAGGGGGAATTCATCTTTGTATTTTTCGAACCACTCTGTATTGGTCTGAACCCGAGGATATGGTGCGTTATTCTGTTAAAACATAACACTGCGATCGCGAGGACTTCTTAGAGATATGAATCAGCTAACAGATCCCTGTGATTTTTATTATTCAAGGACAGTAGTAAGATGAACAACGGTTCTCGTGCATGCCAGTAGAATGCTCTCCAGACCAAGTCATTAGTAGATTATTGAACGCAAATGATACAACAAGACGGAGCTGCTTCGTGCTGTTCACGCCATATATATTCCTGACCATCTGTATATATTAGCAGGAAAGGGGACTCATAACTTCAGACGACTCCCTCCATCTGTCCAGAGTCCCGGAAGGCTTTCCTCAACCTATTAAAGGTGTTGGTTCTAATGTGATGATACCAGAGATCCTTGTTGGTTTACAACTACGAAACCCTAGTTGACGCAAGGTATTTGGAAGGACGCAAGAATTGTCGAAATTGGTTGTGCTGAACCATTTTTGTACTGGTAGGTAAGTTGTTTTACTATGGTACATCGTTCTGAGATACCAATCATGAAACTAAATTCCAACACCCGCTTCATCTTCTGCTGTATATCTGTCCATGGTTCGTCCATGGTAAAGGGCGAAATCGTGACGGGCCGAAGTCGAAAGTTACTAGACTTTAACTAACTTTAATATACAAATAAAGTTTACCAAAGTTTTACCAAAATTTCATTGAAAACTTTATATACTGTTTTCAACATTTGATACCTTTGTGTTAGACTTTGAAATGAATTCAACTTATTTCTGTTCAATAGTAACCTTCTTAACTCAGAATAAGTACTTAACCTTATTATCATCAGTATAGTTCCCTTCTTTCTAAAGTGCGACAGTGTCTGAAGTTGCTGTCTACATTCAGCTAATAACTCCTTTAGCCTGAACCCGTTTTCATTATATTGATATTTACACAATACCGGTACATACTGAATCGAAAACCACAATCATAGAGTCATCCATGCATCTCCTCAATGTAAGTACTTTTATGTAATTTGTTGTACAAGCTAACATTTTTCGAGTGTCAGAAAGGTGTACAGAAAATGTCACTTATCGTTAGTACTAAAAGTAGTTAACTTCTGCATCCAACACTCAAGTCTACCTCATTGGCGAAGAATTTCCCATGAAAGTGGTTGTGTAGGGATCGGAAGAGATGATAATTTTTTGGCGTAAGTACGGTGGATGGCACAATGACTTCTAACCAAGTCGCTTTATAGTATCCCGGACAAGGCAAGCCACATGCTGCCTAGCATTGTCGGCAAGTAACAGTGCAACCTTGCGATTCATCAACCTGACTCATTCTGTGCAGTGCCTGTTGTACACGTTCCAACTGCTGCGAGTGCAGGCCAGCAGAGATGGTTTAGACCAGAGGTAGCAGCTCGTAGTGCATCTCTTGGCGACTAGTCCACCAGACACAGAGAATAATTTTCAGTGGATGAAGAAATGGTGAAGATCTTGCGTGAGTGTAGATATGGTGGCGTGAGGCACAGGGAACCGCGGTAACAACCAATGCCTGGAGCACGTAATAGTCTCATGCAAGGCCAACGTTTCGTCACTGGTGAGCGCTTGATCGAATATAGGTGTGTTGCTGTGCGAAGAAAGCAACGACAAACATGCTTTTGCTCGTTGGTTCTTGCTTGTTGGCTTCCGACAGTGTATAGGATACTTACTTGCTCAAATTGTATGCCTTCCTTATGCAGTGCAGGTGAAGTCTGAATGTTTCATCAATAGCCTGGAAGCGTTCGAAAAGCTAACCACATATTTGGCTGCTGTCCTGATCTATGGCGACCTTCAGAGTCTGGCTATCTAGGTCCTGTGGGTGCCCACGTCAGTATCTCCTGACCTGAACTTCTGGAACCAATTCTTGGGGGTGCCTTTATTCACAGCATTATTTATCCCCAAAGGCTTGACATATTCGGTGACTTGATTCGGCTACAGACAAACCCACCTTAAAGTCAGAAAAGATACAACCCCGAACTAGCTGCTTCGTCAACTCCGTTCGTCTTCGCCACTACTTCAGCCATGACTACTGTGAATGTGAAAAGCGCCTGACTTAGTCAGGATCAATTTTCCCACTTACATCACGATTGCTTTTCCAGCATCTATAGCACAATTTCTGTATCACTTACCACGTCTTCCCATGCGACGTTAAAAACAAGAAGAGCTTTTTTGGTTGCCACATACATCATTATTGCTATTTCAATGATTTAGTTCCAATATCCTTTGGAAACTAACTCGTTATATCCCTTTAGTTCAACAATAAAATCTGAATGTTGATATCCAAGATTTCAGCTCCAAGAAATATGTTCTACCAGCAATTGCTCTAAACATTGTGTTTGAACTATTACTAAATCCAATAAAAAGCTAATACATCTTCATAACACGCCCGTTTCAATTAAGATAATTTCAAATAGATTAAATTAAATTATATGTATACTTAATTTTTCACTATCTTGTATTTTTCAGGTAGTTGACAAAACTAAAGTTCTAGTAGTGTGGACAGAAATCAATAAACTTTTAAAGGACACTGGTAGTTTTATACTCTGATGAAGACAGAAGACTTTGGCCAAATAAGCAAACTTTTGTGAATGATATAAAACGTTCAAAATTTGTTATGTTGAAAATCTAGTATGTTGTTCACTTAGTTTAATTTCTTCATTTCAAAAGCAAAGACAAATTGTGGATTTGAAAATGACAGTACTCGCTTCTTATCTATTGTAGTGGTCTGTAGGAAATATATTACAATTTCCAGTATACAATTGCGTTTAACTTGAGTATATAATATTTTCAATATAATAATCAAGTTGTAATTTTGTCTTATAAGACTTACATAACTGATGTAAGTCTATTTGCTCTGCTCATTACAAGATTTGTAGACATAGAAATTAAAAGTAATAAGTTAAAAGATACAAAACAAATATTCATCTTGCGTAGTTTCCGAAAGTAATTGTTTAAATCAGTACAGATTCCAGCTATGCAAAACTATTATTTCCGATAATAATACAAGGCTCGTAAACGAATGAGTATATTCATATGCTTGTCAGGGTACCGAGATTACCACGACCCAATGCTTTGGAACTTTACATAATGTTTTACTACATTGTTATTAATGTCCATTCCTTAATTTCTTATATCGTCAGAACTTTTCTCTTTAGGTCGAAACCTATCAGTTTCATGGGACACGGATGGTGAAGGAAGAGGCGATCTCCTTACTCGAAGGCTATCCTGACATTTGCCTGTTAAACTGAAGAAATCTTTGGAAAACATTAGTAACGATGACTTTACCGGAACTCGATTAATATGTCTCCTCCGTTGGTGATCTGAAATCCGTGACAATGATTAGACTACGGCAGCTGGGTTTATTAGCGTCCTAAACGAACTTCTCAGCTTTACGATAAGGGCCAACAGTTTACGTTAAAGTGACCTCGACTGAACCTCCACCATGACCTTAGCATTCCGCTTGTGTAATTCAATGGGTGAAATTAAGAAGGAACAGATTCCAGCTGATCTTAGTTTTGGAAAACTAAAGAGCAAACTGTTTTGCAGTTAAATTAATGGTCAAAACCAAAAACCTTTAATTACGCAACGTTCCTTTCTCTTTTTACATATCTGTGTAACTATAAGTTATTGGTTTTAAATATTTGTTTAACAACTAAACAATTTTCTTTTTAGTGTCAAACTCGAACATAAGATGAACATCAATTATTTTCAATACTGTCAGACAGGTTGAAACGAATTTGTTTTAAGTACAAAGTACAATAAGTACGATGTCATTGTGTAGTTATTCTAGTTAGTTAAGTTCTTTATTACCTATGGTTGGAATATAATTCTACAAAAGCAAATAAAGTAAAATGTTGCACGATCGGCAACAGTTTAATCGATAATGTCTTGTGGATGACAGCCATAATAAAGAGAATTTCTCTTATTATTCTTCAGTATGAAAAAAATAGTTTTCGTGCTCAATTGTCTGCTAATATACAAGGGCTGCTTGAAAAATATCCGACCATAGGCCAGAAAAATAAATCTACGTACCTAGTGTGTTTGAATTAGTGATCACTTCAGCTTTCACATCGCAATGATACTGCCATTCCTGGAAGCAATTCTGGAACGCCTCGTTTTGATTTGACATTAGGGAAAATCCGGAAGCCACAAAGAGAAATTTTCGGTAGCATCGAGCTTCGCGAACAATAGAAATAGGAATACCCTTCTTTACCAGGAAAGACTGGATCAATTACAAGGAGTGTTATCCTTAAGCAGGTGCCAGTTTTGTGAAGCCTATCGGTCGTGTCTGATGCAACATCACGTAGGGGGAAAGATAACGTCAAGCTAGTACTCCTTCATAACTGTTCGTCCTTCTTATACGTAACGCTTGTCACTCTCCTCTGATGTGCTGTCATCTTTGAATCGTCGCCGTTAGCTTGCTGAATTTTGTGTATTGTTTCTGCTTGGGTTATTTATAAACTGTCTATTGGTTAACGTACTCTACACATATGTACTTACCACAATATGGAATGATTATAACTCCATAATGACCCCATAGCTCTCAAAGTATGCTTGCGGAAGAATCCATGTCTTTAACAATCACCCGGAAAATTTCTAGCCTGGTCAGCCTATTGTACAGGAAGTCGACTGAGCGCACAACGTTTTAAAGCAATGGGTATCTGAACGTGGGTTGTACAGTGCTCTTTCGTTGTTAAGACGTTTGAAGTTAAAAATAATATCAAACAAATACTATGTTTTCTCCACATCAAATACGAAGAATTTTTCGACTATCACAGTGTATCCAAGGATTTCAAATACTGTGAAATTCCATACGCACAGATCAAATGGTTGGTTATTGAACAGGAACGTCCTATGCATGTTAAATATATACTTTCAGTGCTACTGAAGAATACATGAATGTAAATATTACTAGTCGTTCAGATGGTCATAATTCACGTACTGAAGCTCCAAACAGAGAAGTCAATACAGAGAAATATAATTTATCTGAAAAAAAAAGAGATAATTCCATTCCATGTTAAAATTCATTTCGTTATTGGATAAGCAGTTTTATCCTATGCTCTTAAACATCTTATGTAAAATAAGCAATTGTAACTTTGTATGCAACCCTGAAGGACTTAAATTTTCATCTCTTTTGATTTTAATTATTAAGGCCTTTTGAATCTTTGTCTCAGGCCGGGATGAGTTAGGTAGATGATGGGAAAAGTATCAGGTCTTACTTAAGGCACCATCCCTATATTCGTCTGGTCAAACTGAGAGAATCTATTTTCTGATTTCTTAATAGTGTATTTTCCATAGCAGTCAATAAGAAACAACAAGCATCATCAGTAAAAGCAAATACTTTTCAGTTGCAGAAATACTTTTTTTTATTTGAGTCTCGTGTAATTATTTAAAGCTTTTCTTTCCGCCAATATAACATGAAGCCGGCGATAAACCTAGAAGATGCAATTCTTAAATCACTTGTATCAGAATCAGATATAGTCCTAGAAAAGTTGGCACCTACTTGCGAAAATCAAGTACAGGTTAATTGTAAAATAATGGAACAGACTCACTTATGTCTCCACAGAATCAAAAGCATTATTCTGCTTATAGTAAAGATCTGGTACTGGTTAAGACGGTATCAAAGATAAGGATTTGCTGGAAAAAGTACCAAATCTGTAAAGGTAATGCAAGTCTGGTGGAAATAAAGTATAAATTGTACAAACTGAGGCAAACATAATCAGGAAACTTGGATGGTGGTTAAGACTGGCCACTAAATATTTTCAGACCTCAATATTTCGTCCTGTGGGTTTATCACAATCAACCAACAACAATAAAGGAGTTCAAACGTGCATTTCAAGCTGAGATTGTTGCAATCGCACCAGAACATTGTCGGTCAGTAGTCTCCAATTTACCGTGAGACTGCGTAAACTACCTTAAGCATTAGGCAAACACTTCGAAAATATTGTGCGTTAAATAGATTCAAATGTTCATAAAGCTGCACTAGATATTTTATCTGTCTCTCAATCCTTCTATGTCTGCATAATCAAGCATTATTTTAGGTAACATACTTTTAGATCACCCAGACCCGTTTTCCTGCAGCTTGACCTGAACGAGTGCACATGGAAGATTAAATAATTCTGCTGTACATTACGTATCGGCGTTCTTAGAACAATTCATTTTGGGACTTGATAATACAAATCATCAAACAACTATATTTCAAGAACCTAACTAAACGTTGAATAAGGTTGTAAATATACGAGGTGGTAACAGTTAGGACAATATCAAGGGATGTGAGGTGACGTTGATAAATTAACTTATTTCAAAATTTCAAGAAAACTTATAAATGAAGGCTATAAGAAGAAAAAATCTTCGAAAGAAATAGGTGCAGACGATGTGGGTTATATCACATAGAAAAGGATCAGTACCCGGCGTATAATAGAATGCTATTTCTAAAAAAAAAAGAATCAAATTTGCACGTTGTTTTTCCTGCCGAAGAAATACATTAGCTGATTATAATGTTACTGCATTAACGACACCAACATTACCTCCAGATAGACTAGCAAACAATGAGGAAAGAGTGCAGAGCCAAAATATACCGGGATAAGAAGGTCAATGAAGTAGTCAATACAGTGTACTTAAATCGACTCCCGTAACTCTGAATCAAAGTCTTGTCACACAAGACCCTTAAGATAAGTTCTTCGTGTTTGAAGAAATTTCAGAAAAAGTACTAGGAAAAGAGATAACGTTAAAGGGTTCCTGGTAGTAGGCATTTGAACCTTGTCTTATACCCCACAAGTACGAAGTCAAATGTACAAAATATCTCAAGTGTTTCAAGAAATGAGTACCCATACGTGACTACTGGAGAGCAGTGAAGAACAGAAACAAGCTATAGAAAAAACATTAGAAGAAAAGTAAAGAGCAATCCCACGAATATGTCATACCCGGTGGTAAAAATTAAAACGTATCGTGGATTTATTTTAATTAGTACAATCGATTCTTGGAAGATATACGATTCATGTTTACATAAAGAAATGAAAAAAGTCATTAGCACAAATTACTAATTAGCTTCGGCTTTGGAATTATTTAAAAATTCACGAAAAGAGCCACAATTTTACTTCATTTTGACTGTGAATTATTCAGCAAATAATGTAGGAATTTAAAATTTATAAAATGGTAAATTAAACTTCGTTCTTTTCTATATTGACATAAGCTATTGGTTTGTTTGTTAATAATCATCCTCATGCCCTGTTAAGAATTATAAAAATCGACTACATAATTATTGCGACAATATGACCTTGTATCTATCTTGAATAAAGGAAAACACAAATATCAGCCTTGTCAGAAAGCTGTGTTTTTCTTTGTACATAATTATGTCAGTGCGTGACGCTCCACAGATAAAAAATACTGTACACTGCAGAATATTTGATGAAAAGTAATGTGCCTTCATGTGGTACGTTAGAGTCAAATACTCAACAAAAATATTTCAAACGTGT
Source organism: Lepisma saccharinum (assembly GCA_022664845.1). Lineage (NCBI taxonomy): Eukaryota > Metazoa > Arthropoda > Insecta > Zygentoma > Lepismatidae > Lepisma > Lepisma saccharinum. Next base: position 4,798 of record JAGDQP010015932.1, on the reverse strand, counting down.
TTTTCTAATCACAATAAATTTTGTGTAAAACATTAACGAGCAATACCACGATTCACAACTGACATTCAGAATATAGTTTTTGACTGTAATTGCGATATATCTCCGAGAGGTTCAATAAATGCAAATTGGACATACGATATGCTAGCAGAAATACTGAGGATCTCGCTCTCGATTAAATAACATGTATATATTTAAATTATTATTTATTATATAATATTAAAATTGCCGTCAGGCACTGAGACATTTTCACAACCCGCACTTACACTTTGATATACATTTCCCAAACTCTCTGAAAGTATGAGTCCAACAAATCTTTCTAGTGTATAACTTAATAGGGCAATGTTTAAAATTTCATTTTCATAAAAACAATACCAGCTTGCAGGTAGTAACAGTATATAGGAAGAAAAACAGCCTGATATACTGGCATGATCATGGGATCGAGTTTTTTCTATAATGCTTGCCAGGCCGTTTTAGAAATAGGTCATTCATATATGTCAATATATAAAAGAAAATAGTTTAGCATATATTGTTTTAAACTTTACATTCCTACAATTTTAGTTGTATAACTCATAATTAAAATGAAGTAAAATTCTAGCTTCTTTTTAACATTTTAAGTAATCCAATAACAGAATCTCACTATGCATTTGTGTACTAGGACTTGGTAAAATATTTTTAGTAAATTCACATCATATATCCAGGGGTGCAGCTTATATTTTGCAAGGGGAACCATGTCCGATTTTGGCGCCCCGTCGAAGAAGACAGAAGTGTACAACGCCCCCTCCTTATCTTCATTTCCCGCCCCTCGATCCGGAACTTGGGGTCGTGATTCCCCTAGACCCACTGTGTGGTGGTATCACCCCCAAATTCTCGAGAGCACCCGAACTTTAAAATGTTTAGTCATAAACGATGAAAACTGTGCAAAGCTCCACTTACACCCTCCCAATTTCGCATTTACACCCCCAAACTGAAAATCCTGGCGGAATCCGTGGGAGGCATGCGCCCTTTGGTCTCCCTTGCGGCCCTGAATACCTTCCAAGAGCTGATTGTACCAATCTACATAATGTTCACTATATGTTTGACTTTTTACTACAGGGCTTCACTTACTGGTAGAATCGCTCTAATATGGATTTAATTTTTTTATTTTCGAAACACAAGAATTTTAGCCAAGCATTATATTTTATAGTGATATGTTATCTACAATCTGTAATTGAGCCCGTTAGTTTATTTCTATCAGACTGTACAAAAATAAAGTAATATTTACAAGGTAAATAATTCACGGATGCCAGTGCGTGACGCTGTGTTTTTCCTTATATACGCTCATTATATTTATATATTCTGGATTATTTTAATGGAAATTAAACTTAACACATTCATCTTTAATGTGTGTGTGTTTTTTTTTTTTTTTACTTTTTGGGGGAATCAGTACTTTCAGAGATTTTAGGGGGAAATATATGTCAGAGTGTAAGTGCGGGTTGCAATAATGTCAGTGCTTGACGACAAATTTAACATTAAATAATATATAGTATTCTTATTGATTATGTGTTCTTTCACGAAGGAATGTATTCTCCAATGTCGTCTCTATCAAACGGTGTGCTGAAATTGCCTTTCTTGAAATTATACGAGATGTTATAAGACAAAGTCGAAAAGTGTATTCTAAATGTCAGTGGGTGACGCATGGAATCGCTCAAAACAAATATTTAATATCTACTGGAGTTGAAAAAAGGAAACTACATCCGTGAACATAATAACCAAAGAATCAAACACCTCGAGAAATCCTAAGTTAACAACAGACATACATTAAAATGTAAATTTCATGGACTGTATCTGAGTTTCACAAGTGCAATATGAGGCCGCTAACCGAATTATTGCTGAGCAAGTTGAAAAAATAAGGAGTAACAGATGAAAAATGGGGCGTAGTAGCCATTTTGAAAATAATAATTTCAACTATTTTAATTCTGAATAATTAATGTTCCAACGGAGCAGTACCGGACTGGTACGTGAAAGAAGCTACCAAGATTTAAGAAACATTTAAGAATCTACTAAATCTTGACGATTTATTTTCAAAAGTACAACTTTAAGTTAACGGGAAGGTCGTTCCAGCACGGCATTCACTTACCCTAACAGCAAGCTGCTATTAACCTCCCTGGAAAAAGGTACACTCTCGTTCACAAAAGCACAAGAGACGAGAATACGAATCCGCAAAAAGGTATGTCAGCTTCAAATGTGATTTCTGTTGCTCAAACTAATGCAAGTTTTACAGAGACTGTGAAATCCCAACGATAAGGAATGATTATCAGCAAGAGGAGAACGACACGTCACTCCGGATGAGTCTTTCCTTGAAAAATAAGTTTCTATGCTGAGTTAAACCTTTTCATTTTTTATACGTACTTTCTTTCCTTCTTTCGAATAGTATTCAGGACTGGTAAAACTTTGTGAATAAAGAAACAAATATGGTCCAAATTCGAAGTTATGTCACTCCGACACAAACTCGAATCCACTCACGCTGACAAAACATATTTCAATACTTGTTTTTTTTTTCTTAAGGTTTGCAAATCGTATTTTTTCATAAATATATTTATTTTAACAAATGAGTTGATGATTTCTTTAAGAAGTTATGTAACTAAAATTAATGAAATGTTTAACAAAGAATGCACTGTAAAAACTGTACCCCTGAATTGGGAGTACATAATTGGGGTTTTGTACTCCCAATTTTTGAGACGCAATGGGGAAACTAGAGTTGGGTTTACCGTAGAAGGACAGTTTTTTGTTTCCCAGTTCTTGGGAGAGAACAGATTAACAGAAACAAAACGAAGGCAAAATATGAATTTCTTTGTCTGTCACTGATTCTAAAAATTAGAAGTACATTGTATTAATTATTTCGCAGAGGAAGTGACATACCCAGAGATTTTACCTTCATTTTGGTTGCAAATAATCTGTTCCCTCCTAAGAACTGGGAGACAAAGAACCGCCCCTCTAAACCCAACCCTGGGTTCGCCACTGCCTCTCAAAAATTGGGAGTACAAAATCCCAATTATGTACTCCCAATTCAGAGGTACAGTTTTTACAGTGTGGAATTTTAATTCTTCTTTCTCTTGTTAGAGAAAGATTATGAGGAAAATAAAACTTGAACTTACTGTTAGACGATTTAAATGACATTTTTTAAAAAAGAAACAAACACTTATATTGAAGTCAGAAATGTTTCTTTTACTGAGTAGATTCTCTTTGTAAAGACCTAACTAACAAAATTACTTGAAAATATGCTATCAAAGTTAATAGGCAAATTATGTAGCTTCCGCAAACCCATTCTTTAGCTTTAGCTGTTTTTTTACTTCGATTTCTAACTTTAAAATCCAAGCAATTTAATTAAACACTATATTCTGAGTGACTTCTTTCCGGTATCGATGAAAAAGATGCAAGACGGGAAATTAGCCCGAGAATTACTGGAAAATACTTCTGGAAAAGTTAGAGTTAAAGATTTTTAATTTATTCTTTTAATTATGAAAGTTACGTGTTGAAAACAAAAAGTTGTACCTTATAATGTAATTAGAAATACGTGATATGCACTACTTATACTTGCTCAGTTATGCTACTTACAACACTACGTGAGCTATAAGCAAAATGCAGTCGCACTGTTCTACCACACATGCACATTCTTGTGTTTTGCAGCTCTGTTTCGGAAATTTAAATAACTTTTAACATACATCGTAAGAACAATTTTCAGCATTTTCATTTTTAGTACTGGGAAACTTTTCCTCATATACATTTTTGTATAAACTTACTTGCTTGCACTTTTTCACCACTTAATATTTTGACAAACTTGAACTAAGTTATAAATCACTTTGTAACTAGAAAAATTAACTTCTATGAGAAAAAAATCTTATTTCAGTACTGAAATATTGATTGCTTCCCGTTAAGATTACTTAACTTCCAATTAACTTCAGGAAATAAAGCATGTTTTACGAAGTAACCACTCTTTCCACAGAGGCAGTGTGTCACCTTCATAAGAACAAAAGCGCCAGAATTGAACAAATAGGAAAGCTTTACGTAACATATTTCAAAGTACATGGAGCTTACAAGTTTAAACAATTTTCAAGAAGACTCTGGCATTTATAAAAATTCAAAATGTATTTTCTACAACACAGAGAGCACGCACGTGAACCTTGTTGTTCATGATGAACCCTCTCGAAAGAGGTTCCTTGCGGTCGAAAGTGACAACACACTCAAAATAAGTCCAGGATTTGGGATTTCACCTAATGAACCTAAGTAGTGACACTAATTCTAAGTGATGAGGTTTGAATGCCTCTCCACTGGCGCAAGAATATTAGAAGTCTAAAAAATGAGAAAGTTAAATCGACAATCCACTGAAAATAACAGCTCAATTTTTTATACTTCAAGGGCTGTTAATTGTGTAAATATACATTGGTACATCCAAATATGATTTTTGGGCTTTCACAATACTTAATTAAAGTAGAAATACTTGCAGTTAAGTCAAAATATGCATATGAGTTCAAGGGAATGGAAAATTTAACCCACTTATACTACAGAAATGTAAAACAAAACTAAATGGGAGTGCTCCTGAATATTTAAAGTTTCAAAATTCTACAATATATCTAGAAAGTATTCTTTTGTTTAGATTGAAGGGACTCTATTTTGAACACAAAATGAACCTCTCGTAATAGTAAACGAGTTAAAAAGTTATTTCTTTGGGTTTACAGTATTGCCACCTGCAATACAGTTGTTTTTCAAATGGTTCTACGTTGGATTATTGAATACGTAATATCACCAAGAGATGATGAAC
>JAGDQP010015931.1:0-19520 GCA_022664845.1 Lepisma saccharinum | reverse complement strand
CTATCCCAGTCTGAGCCTAAAGGCCATACATCAATTCAAATTCAAATGTTCGTTACTACTGTTCTTGCCAAATAAAACATTTCGTATCCTCAGTTAGTTATTTACAATACTTCCCGGTGAGGGAGTCAAATTATCCCGTCCCCGGAGTCAAGATATTGGAACGTATATAGTCTGCCGTCTTTTTCTGATCTAGTGAGGTAGATATCCAGTTCGTTGCATGTTACTGTAGTTACCGAGCCGCCATAGCTCAGTGGTAGAGCGTTGTCGTAGCATTCGGGAGGTCGTGTCGTGGGTTCGATCGCAGCAGCTGACCATTCTGACTGATGCTTTTTTTGCTGTCACACCAGACAAATACCGAGATGTCATCTTCACCATAGACCCTGGCAGATACCTTCCCGAATCCTTTCCCCTCCTCTGTCCCGGCCTAAGCTTAAATTCAATCAAAGTCATGTAATACTGTAGTACAAGCGGACATACATACAGATTTTTAGCGTGATAAACATATATTTTTGAGTAGCCTGTCTCATGGCTAAAGAGCTAGATTATTTTCCGTCTGTCATGTCTTAAAACTTTCAAGTGAAACTTCTTTTAAAGAATAAAGAAAAGAAGCGGAATGAACAGTTTTTCTGTTCGTACTATGTGAGCCTCATTTCCGTCCTTAATTTAATTCTATGAGCGGCGAAAGCGAGTTACTTAAGCGTATGAAGTAGCTTTAGAAATAAGAAAACGAGCTCGTCGTACTTATGCAGCAGGATTAACCGAAACCTTGTCAATGCATTTCTTCATAAAACGTCGCTGCTTGACAAAACTTTTTAATCTCTTTGGGAAAGTTTTGAAGTTCTTATTTTGCTATCGTTTCGTAATGCACTGCTTGTTTTCTTCCCTGGTGGTCTCCAGCTTTTTCTTTCTTTTGGTCGCGGTTGCTGTCGTCTTAAGTAAACCTCTGTTTATTGTTGATTGTGTGTCATGAAGACGATTTTCTTTAAATCCATCAGTATTCCAGTCAAGTGGAGTCGTCGTAGCTCAGGTGATAGCGCATCTGACTACGAATTGGGCGGTCCAGGTTCAAATCTCGGCCAGGACTTTGGAGACTTTCCTTCAGCAATAGCAGAGTGTGCTTGGAATTTCTGAGCATTTTGGGAGGTAAAAGCGGTCGAGCATGGGGCAATCCAACTTACGCCAAAGAATTTAATATATGAATTGGTGGGGAATATGCTTAGTCCTGTTGCTCGTGTGTAAAGAAATGTAATCTTAAAGAAGATATAAGGTTGATACCGGATGGATGTTACGGGCATTTGTTGGAGATAATTTGGACCCTCAACCATTCTTTTTTCCACCAATTACTTCAGCCATCATCATCCATTCGGTCTGAGTCAAAATTTGCTACAGGCCTTTAATGAAAAGTCGAATAAGATTCAAACTGCAGATCCGGCGGTCCGGGAAATTACCACGGAAGTCAGATGCTTGATCCAAAAATACATACTGCACAAATGTGCAAGCAGTGTACTCGGGAATCCCTATGTAGAATTGAGGATTTCCGAATATTTTTACTAGGAAAAGAATGTTATCAAAGCGTCTCTGGGACGTTTCACAGTAAAACTGTCCTTTTTACTTTACCATAAAAATGGCGTTGGTTTATTATCATTAAATCTTAAGATCAAGGACTACGGACAGAATTTCTATTGTTACCAGCTGTATAGTTGTCGAATTGAAACGTAAAACATTATAAAGACGAACAAGCTTCTTATGCTGAACAAGTGCAATCTCTTGGGAGTGAAAAAGCATTGCGTTGGTAGATATATTAGCGTAGTGATAACTGGATGCAGATACAGCTGAGGCGCTAAAAACTATGACGTGACTTCCGTAGATGCCGATGTGGAAAGACGAGTATCATTGGTACCTTTGCTTAAAGTTATTTATTTATAGGGTTGTAGACTTGTAGTTGATCTTGTAGTAGACATCGTGATGACTGATGTCTTGAAACAATTGAAACTACTATAAAACTTTCAACTCAATGAAAGTTCACGAGCACACACAAATATCAAACAAAATGGATCACACTTAAGATTACTTTTCTTTGTCTACAGTTCATAACATACAGTGTGTCCCTGAAGTAATGGGAGAAACTTCGGAAGGTGATTATTTACATTAAAAAAAAATGTTTAAACAAGTTTCGAATTACGCGTAATTTCGGAGCTACATGCCCTGAAAGTTAAGACGTCATCGGGTCACAAATAACTTTATATAATGACGTAAGCGGTGTCATCATAGCAAATCACAAACAAAGTAGTACCCGTTAGATCCATATAATATAATTAAGTAATGTTTATGATTGAGGGAGTCCTGTATAAAAAATTGTATTACCAAAGAAGTAAATGGTTACAGAAATCCTCTCTAAGCTGCTAATAATAAACTTCGCTTAATAGGTTTATTGGGTACTATTTCAATTGTGATTTGCAAATCGGACACCGCTTACATCATTATTTGTCGATACATGACGTAATTTGTGACGATACCTCCTCAACTTTGATCTTCTGTAGCTACGAAACGAAGCATGTTTTGTCATTTCTTCAAAAGATTTTTTTTTCTTCTTGTTTTTGATGCATTTTATCACCTCCCGAAGCTTGCGCCATTATTTCAGTGCAATGGGTCCTACACAGTTTCAAAAATGGATGATAAAAAAAAGAAGTGCTGAATAACCAACCGCTCCTGACGATTCGCCACTGAAATTTATTTATGTGAGATTCCTAACTGTTGTATTTTTCGAGTAATCAGAATCTAGAATGAGAGATAGGAGAAATACAAACTATAGTCATATCATAAAATGGAACTTGAATTAACAACCATTTTGAGGTACCTTTTAGTTCGTAACACAGAATTAATATAACCAGAAACAACTCGTCATTATAATATATTCATGTATGCAAATTTCTTGGTTGATTAACCTACGGGCAGTTCTGGATAACCAACCGCTCCTGACGATTCGCCACTGAAATGTATTTTTGTGCTGAAAAAGGAAATTTAAAAAAATAGAAACAATTTTTGAGGAGTGGTCGATTAACCTCCGAAATAAGTCGTGTATTACGTGAAACGTATTTTCTTATTTCCGTACAAATTACGGGTTATGTGCCAAACGAGCCATTTGGCAAGGATGGTGAAACAGTACGTGATTTTAGTAACTCTCCTTTTATGTACATGTCTTAGCAAAACTTCATCTTAATGGAGCTATATCGGTTTGCTGTTTTCACTAAACCTATCCAGTTTTCACGAAAAGAAAGACAAAATGAATAGTTGATGTATCGTGTACCAAATATTAGATCGTGTTCGAATGGTGTTGTTACTAAGTAAGGTGTTAGCAATACTTGTACATTTCTCGTCCGTGAATATGTGGTGAGGTAGTTCAAAAGATTCAGTAAAAGTGCTTTACCAATCTTCTGTATTTCAACGGTGGAATTGTTGTTATCGTTCTAAGCGAGCTGGTGAACTTGTAGATCATGAAACCTAGTTTCTCAGTACCAACAAGACTTGTACTCTTGAACGATCTTTTGTTCAACATCATCATCTTGTTTCCGAATGATACGATTTCAAAAGGCTTTTAAAATACACTCCCACAAAGCACCCATGATGGTAATTTATTTGAAGTATTTGAGGTCTCGTAGACAGTTTTCGTTAAATAAGGATAATTTTTGTAATGATGACTTTTTGAAATGCTTTGAATTTTGTGTTCATGAACTGTTTTTCTAACTTGGATCGTAAATAATATTTGAGCACTCAGAACAGATAGTTGCAACTTGTTTCTCAGACATGAAAGGAGTTTCGTTTCTTTTCTTGAGGAAACAGATAGATAGCGGTTACTGTGATGGTCCTCCTACCTATCTTTTCTGTTGGTCCTATTTTGACTGATCCGTGGTCCAGGAGCAACCACAAAACAGTTCATTCTCTTTCCTTTTTACCTCCTCGAAGCCTAAAATTCCTCACTCTTTTTCTCTCCTGCGTAACCCCTTCCTCCAGTTTCAACCGGTTGCTTGTCCGCTCGGTCAAACAACCGGTCAGCCTTGAGCTTGCTTACCACTTCCATCTTGTCTCCGCCCCGCCATCAGCGCTCTTCCTTTCTAGTGGAAGGCCTTCCGCTCCTTCCCTTCCTTCCACCTGGTTGTGGCGATGAGAGGGAGAGACCGAGAGAGAGAAAGATTTTGCACGGCGTTGTTTATCAAGTGTTTCTTTTCTGCTACTTCTACCAGAAGAAAATTTGGGTCAACGATGGCGAGTTTAGCCGTGGCATCTCTGTTACTGGACAAATGGGTCCTTTGCTCCTAGGCCACCGCTTCCCCACTGGTCTGTTTGGGACAGAGAGAGTTGATCCAGACTTTTGGAACAGGTTTTTGAAGCCTTTTTCCATGCGGGCTATTGTTTGCAGTTGGCACGCTGTTCGTGGCAGAAAAAAAGCCTACAGCTTCCATAAAACCGCCTCAGGCGTAGCATTTCCACTATCACTGTCCTTGAAGACGATGTTTGCAGACTGTTGATTATTTCCTGTAGTAACAATTGCATGTGATTTTTTTTCATTAATGTGTGTGTCCGCGTGTGTGTAGTGTATGTGTGTTAGGATTGGTCTGTGTTAATGTATGTGTTATGTATATGAGTGTGAATGTTGTCTGTAACCCTGTGTGCACTGACCATCGCGTAGTGATAGTGTTACGGAATATTAAAAAGGAATAAAAGATGGCGACGTTCTTGAACCTACCAGCGCTAAAGGAGTGCCAGACTAACTTTGGCAACAGTGGGTGAGTGCAGAATATGTACCTGAATTTTCTCATTATTTGCATAAGAAAAATTAAATATTTGTTCTTCCCAGAGTTGACTCTCTTTAAAACGTGCTGTTATTGTGGACACCAAGTGTTTTAAGTTGGGTGGGTCATGACTGGAACAGACGCTAGTACAGAACAGAAAAGGACTTTGTTTTCCTTGCTGAAGGATTTTTCTTTTATTAATGGCGTTAAAACATCTTCGTCAGTGATGGACTTTACCTTCAATTTGATCCTCGCATACTGGCCCAATTAGTAAATCTAAGAAAAATATTATCTTATACAACTTTTTTTTTTTTTTTTGTGAGCGTCGAGTTGTTGATATTGTACTGAAGGTAACCTCTTGTAACTACACATGTATAAAGTTCTGTTCGTGAAAGCAACCCATTGCGCTACAGAAGAAAATATGCACACAAAATTATTTGGCTTGTAAATAACGTTCTAACTTTAGTTTGGAAAAGATTTTTCGAGTCGATCAGAAACAGAAAGCTAAACGATTCCACTTACGCCCTTTTATTATTTTATTTTAAAAAATAATAATTTTCCCTCACTTAATTGGTTGAGTGACGCCCTCTGTATTTAAAATTTAAAGGATTTTCTTCACCATTCGTGTGGAATCGTTTATAATTGTTCCTGTAAAAGATCGTTGTACAATATCGATGTTGATCATAGGCGTACACAGCCCTAAATATTAATGGTGCCATCTAAAAATTATGTTTACAGTAAAGATAAAATCCAAAAAATTATCCAAGCGTTTTATATAAAGTGTTTTCATCCTTTGTGTGAAATATTACAGACGTCTCACCGTAAAGTGTTATTTCATACCCAGAAACTTAACTCTGTATCTTCTCTAAACTTGTAAAACATCATTAAAAACTGTTTTCGTCCATTAACTTAAGAATAAGGGAAAACGTTCTATTTTGATATTCTGCATTTTAATTTTTATAAGAGGGAGAGGAGTAATTGAGCCAATATCCAGAGGGACGCAGTACCGGAACTTTTTTTAACCTGACTTGAGAAATAAGGGCATTTAGAGTTTATAGAAGTAAAATTACCCCTTAGGGATTTTATGGCACTTCAGCTGTAAATACAATATCGATTTATAACATCTTGCTTCTAGTTGAACATTATATCCGACCTAATGTTCATTAATTTTGGGGGACCAGATCTTCAAAATTTCATCCGTGAACCATATGTAACATTCTGGTTGCTGTCTGGAAGGCGATCTGCTCTTCAAAGCAGCTCCCGGATGTCCCGATATGGAGGACTACTGAGTTATTGGGAAATTTTGTCTTCGAAAAATAAACTAACTGCACATTAATTGGTGGTTCCACGGTACCAACCGTGCTCACGCCTGTAATATTGATTATCGTTGAAAGAGAGATATATAAAGATAGAGATCCGTGGATATTTGATCGTTGTATCGAATTTCAATCTTTGTTAAGATTTAAAATGTTAAATTTTAGGTTTCGATCGTATGCAAAGTAAATAAATAACTATGGGGTATTTAAATAAGGATATGTGAAAATTTGCTTTAAAAAAAAAAATCTATTTACTAACAAATCACAAACTAAGAGCGCCTCTAGATTATTTTGTTCCGGCGACGCGGAGTGCTCAACGCTTTCGGTGCCTGTAGATAGATTTCTTGTTCCCAAATTTTGCTGTTGGGTCATTAACAGCGTGATTCCAACGGGTAAACTGCTTGAATTACCAAGTAGCGGACTCCGGTACCGAAAGCGATCGGGAGTCGTTGCGTTCACCAGACCACATCCTCTTTGAACGTCATCAGCTTGGTAAGTCAAGGCACTCTATATACGATGTCGAAAATCAAACAGTTTAGGTTTTTGCTGTAGACTAGTGTCCCCGTGACAGAGCTTCTTGATGGAACAAGTTCTGTTTACTTCAGGTAGGAGTAAGGAACATTTATTCTCGTTTGTGCTTCGTACACTAAAATTAGAACACTTTTAAGTGCTGTGACACAGCGAACCCATCAATCTAGAAGTTTACTGAAAACCATTCCAACAAGACTGAAGGCAAAAAAGTGAACAAAATTTTCAGGTTGCACTAAATCTCAGAATCTATCATTATTTCTAGACAAAAATTTCATTAAAAATAAATAAATCAAAAGCAGGTTTAGAACAGAGAAGTCGGAATTTAGAAACCTCAGCCAAATCCGGGCTTTGTACAGAATTTTTAGTTGGAAAATACAAACAGCGAGATTCGAAACAAAAATCAGTATTTGCTGTTACCAAGAACTATTTTTTCCCATCGTATATAAATCTATTAATTATATGCACTGAGCTCTTTCGTAATTATTACTTTTATAAAGCCTTCGAATACATAGCGTGCTATAACTCTGTGCACCAAAAATGAGGCATCTTCTTCTGCAAATGTATTGTATTGTTGTAATTGTTGAATGTATTATTCTGTCTTGAAGGGAGTGGCATAAAGTATCACATTTTTCCGTTTCATGCCGACCAAACCAAACGTAGCGGTCATCTTCATTCCCAAGAATAGTGGTGACAATGTTGTTTTCTTACGAGTGAAAGTGTGCTGTGACGTCACACACGACCTCTTCAACAAGATTCTCTCCACTTCGCTGCGGCATACCTCACAGAACTATGCCAATAGGTCTTCTGTACCTGACTTTCCTCTCTGCGGCGGAGACTGCAACCGAGGAGCCAACTCGGAGAATGGAGCAGCGGGGAAGAGGGCAGACATTTTTAGCTGGCAGGATTTGTTGTTGTTGTTACCCAGTGACATTAACATTTGAACCTGTAAAGGATCGCGATGAGGGTACACAGTCCCCGCGTCAGTACACTGCATCTATTTAGAATACATACAAATGTTTTATACTAGGGGTTGAGTGGAACTGGATCCCCGGTTCCAAGAGCCGGATCATTGGTTCCAATATTATCCGGGTAATGCGGATCGGGTCCATATCCATATTCCTAATTTATGCTGTAGAGCAAAGATGAGTGAAACAAATTCACGCGCAGTTGTTGTTCATGAGCTATATAGTCTGGAAGTCTTGAGAGAAAGTAAATATTTCCATAATTTCTATCGTCAACGGTCTATTCTGCGCACACATTTCATTCGAGGGTTAATGGACCAGGATCCGTATTCAGTTCTGATATCCGGATCCGGGTTTCCGGTTCCAATATTATTCTGAATCGGATCCGGGTATTAGCATCCATGTGTTTATCCCTATTTTATACAATAACCATTAATTAGGGGAAATTAGGAAGAAATCCATATTCAGGGTGAAGTCTGCGTAAAATTTATATGGATATAGACCTATATTTGAAACAAGAAAATTCTGGTTATTTTCCAATCGTTTCCTGTTTATTGGTTGACTAGCAGCTGCGCCTGCCCGTTAATGCGGTTGGAATGGGAAGGTGGGAATGAAACAATATTACCCTTGCTGAAAGATGATTCCCCGCTGGTGTACATTGTTTAACTGTTATACACATACAGTTTTACTGTATTTATGTGAAAGAAATTCCCCTCCATGTGTGCTTAAATCTCCTTTCTTCTATCTACATAGGCTAAATGTTGCGGTATAATATATTACTTAAGATTAAAAGACTGTTACCTTGTAACTAGGGGTGTTTGGAATTTCGGAATGGAAATCAGGATTCATCCGAATTGACTTCGCACTTCCGAACACCGCTATCCTCTATTTATAACATAACTACACACACATATAGATTTTTATAATTCAACTTCGCAGTTACTATGTGTAATTACATGTGAAATGTTTTTCAGCACCGAATATTTTGGGTAAAGTGGTATGTAGATTGACTTGTTACCTAGCTGGTAAGCTTCTAAGAATGGGACCTACAGTTTTAAGTAAAAGCGCGCTCCAAATTATTTTATTCCGTTCACCTAATGATCTTGAACCCGTGACCACGCACAGAAAACTAACCATTCCAAAAACAGGGGGCCTAGTTTCATTTTCAGTTTACTTATGTCCTATAGACATTTCTCCGAGCGCCTAGTGTAGGTGAAGCGCAAGCGCAGGCTCGCCCTGTAACCGGGAGATACTGGAATTGAATCCCGTTCTAATCATGTTCTTGCCTTGATATTCCTGACACCATGTTTGATTAATGGTGCGCACCTAAATTATTGTCATTATTATTATTATTATTATTATTATTATTAATAATAATAATAATAATTGCTCAGCGTTTATTGATATTTACAGATTAGTCTTGGTAATTTTGTCCCCGCTGGTGAGCACTTTTCGCGCAAACCTCAGTCAGAATGGCCAGAGACGGGACTCGAACCTGCGTGCCTCCCCAGTCCGCGACCTTAACCTCTAGACTACGGGAGCTGGTTTATATTTCCATCACCAACATACTGTAATAAATAGAAATAGAATGAAGAAGCCCTGAAATGTTTCGTACAGTTGTTTGTTCCTTGCTTACAAATTTGCAAGTTATTAAAATTCATTAATTTTTAATTTATTAAGAAAAATAAGTTTACATGCTTTAGATAGAAAAATCATTCGGTGTCTCAATGGTAAACGATCGCTTCCATACGCGTTGAGAGTTGAGATAAAGGACTGAACTCTGACCTTTGGATTGTACGGCATGTCTCAAAGTTGATTATTAAACCATGCCACAACAGATTAACAATATATCATCTGACATTCCAAGAAATATGAAATCTGTGCTGAAAGTTCTGTGGTAATAATAATAATAAATAATAATAATAATAAATGCACACGTTTGTCTTTTAAGTTGACACATTGACACGTAATCTAATTTAAATGTCATCTGCCTAGGTTACTAGGTTTTTATTCACGGAGATGTTGCAAACACGTGGAGGTAATATAATAGAAATAAGTAATAGTAGCAGTAAAAATATATATGGAATGTGCCGAGCCATGTGTGTTTGCTTCCTGTGCATGTAGGTCGACGTGTCAGACTTACGAAACTCACATGAACTGAAACTTGGAATGATACAAGACACAAACTATTAGCAAAAGCAGGTTTAAATCGGCGGAATTCTCTCACATTCCAATTGATACAGTATTAGTTAAAGCTTAATGCAATATTTCAACATGTGTTGGGCCAAAAATTTTGTATAACAATATTTTATTTCAGTTGTTTAGAACGCTACAAGGTATTAGCATAGCGTGTGGTATTAGTTTAATTCTTTGGTATTGCAGGAAGAGGAAATATGTAAGCAAGTAGTCAGTCAACATTCTAAATATCATCCCGGCAGTCGCCTGGTGGACAGAAGGGTGACCCGGGGGCCCCGACATAGGTGACCGGAGTGACCCAGTTATCCGGTCCGATTCATGATCTGGTATTCACGCAAATGACCAGGCTGATTTTGTTATCCGGTAACCTGATGATCGAATATTGAGTAACGCATCAGATCACACCTCTATTTCTGTCGAGGGTTAATTTTGTTCTTTCCGGGATATGAGACGATTACCATATGTTATTACTATACTTTCCGGCGTCGACTTTTTCGTCCTCTGGGGGTAAACCCCCTGTTTCGGTCACTCCCCTGAAAAAAAATAATTCAAACGCCACAGTGTATATAACAAGGAAAGAATAAAAGCTGTGCCCTTCCTTCAGAGTTACTGGGTCGAAATCGGGTCACCGGGTTAGGCCGGGTTCTAAGGATAGACCCGGTGACCTGGTCCAAAGCTTGACCCGAATGACCCGGTGAATGATTCGTTTCACTCGGTTGTCTTGTATCCCGGGGGGAACACCGGAGTCCACATCAAAGTGTAGGTCACGTTGTTATGGCATCATCTGTGTTTGATGGAAGGCAATGGAAAACAGCCATCGGTTCATCTTGGTCACGGGAGTTCCGGTTATGGACCTGTCTCCGAGAAGGGCACTAAATCATTATCATTGTACTTCCCAAATACTTAGAAACGTGATTCTTGAACAGTTTCTTCCCTTCCAAGGTTGATATCGAACCGCCGTAGCTCAGTGATAGAGCGTTGGCGTAGCACTCGGGAGGGTCGTGGGTTCGATCGGCAGACCACTCCACCCTAACAAGTTTTTCCAGGATTTTTCCTCAGCCATACCAGGCAAATGCCGGGATGGAACCTTCAACATAGGCCCTGGCCGATACCTTCCTGAATCTTCACCCCCCCACACCTATCCCAGCCTGAGCCTTAGATACCTAAAGGTCATAAATAAAATTCAAACTCAATTCCAGGATTGATGCTTGCTGTTGTCTCATTCGTTCAACCCCTCATTACTTTCGTTTTCTTTATATTTGTGACTCGCGGTCATATCTTGACCTTCACTATGCCTGCTTTGCTTTCTCAACATCATGTATGAGTTACAAGTCATAAATGAGTTATTTTTCTCGCTGATACGTAATTATTGAGCTGAAACCGCAGACATCTTCTGTATTCTTAACGTTATGAACATACTCTTCCTTCACGCGTATTGCAATGTACTGTTTCCGTATAAAATGTCAAGTAATAGAATCACTATCCTTACGTACTAGACATGAAAGATAGCTTCCACAACAACTTTCAGGGGTAAATTGATGGAAATATACGAAATGCGAATGTTCATTTACCGGAGTTGTTTATGCGTATAGGAAAAAAGTTGGGCTTTCCATAAAGGAAAATGTATACATAGCATATGGGCCTTCAAACAGATAGCCTATTGCAGGAAATGCGTGATTTGTGAAGTAATGGATAGTTTATTGAGTATGAGATAACTGCGTGTTGCATAGACTTTTAAAAGCACATATAATACGACCATATTGGCATATTCAGCGAAGATACAGTAGCTGGAAATAGAAAACGGCTTTCGTTGCAAACTGAACATAGATAGTATTATTATAGGAAAAGTAAGATCACATTGAGTATTCACCGAGACCCCTACTCTTGTACTTATATTATACCAGTGTTTCTCATCTCTTTTTTTTTATGCGGCGACCCACAAGTATTTTCTCTTGTGTAATATTTGCTTTTCATTTCAACACATGGCAATTTATTTGCTGTATTTGATAATAAATATCCTATTTATATATATTACCCCAAAAGTTATTTAACAAATTATATTATATTTATTAATTATATTAAAAAAATAAAAAAACAGCAAGCAAAATTAAATTCCTTCTTTGAAATTTATTTGTTCTACTACAGAAACCGAGTTTCATTTATTTTCTCCTCCTCTCGCGACCCCACGTTTCTCCATTCTGTACTATACTAACGAAACCAGTAGATTGTTACTTATTATTATTATTATGCTGTAATATCTAATATGTCCGAAAATAAATAAAAATGCTATCTCTATATATAAAATTGAAAGTGACTATGTTTGCATTATCATCACGCAAAAAGTGCTTGACCGACTGGAATGATTTTTCGCACATGATCAGACACTGGACCGAACTAGCAAGTTATCATATCACTTTGATTCTAAAATTATTATCTTCAGAGATAATCGGCCATCTAATTATCCATTGAATCCCAGTGGCGGTAGTAAATAATGGGAAGTTTTAAAGCAAAGCACGCGGCAACCCACACTATAATGTTGTTCCACGGGTTGACAACTTCCAAGTGGTCTAATTTGGCATGACCATCAATTCATTAACAACGGCTATCTTAGGGAACACACCCCTCGGGAGAGGTGGGGTTAGAAGGGCTGACATGTAAAAATAATAGAAAATGAATTATATTAGTGTCGAATCCATTGTTTTCGGGGTCGCTGAGATGAATAGTAACACTCCCGATGTCGTTTAAGTCCAAGTTCGGCCCATCCGGGGGTGACAACATAATCAATCCCGCACCAACAGGCGGGCAAATCAGCTAGTTACTTCTAACTTTAAAATAATTTGGAGCATTTCTTCATCAGAGGTTTGGTTATCCTGCGATTGTTTTATTTTTTATTATGTTTAATAACGCTATTTGCATTACACAAATGTGTATGAACTAGTTATTAAGGTGCAATAAGACTCTTTGTGTGGAAGTAATAATCAAAATGTGATTTTCTTTGGATACTTAGATCGTCTGTGTACTTGACAAAACAAAGCACGAAGTCCTTGGAAATAATGATAATGATGATGATTATTAGTTACATAACAAGTTCATTGCTTACTCCATGATTACGTTGTGGTACCATAATAATAGTTTATCTCTTAATGAACTATGTTTGTACTGTACCACATGCTCATAATTGCTCCGATTCTCGTTTTTTTTTTTATTTATTTATATACTGGTTAGTATATACGTAGAAGTAATTGTACTAAATGTACTGTGTAAAATTGCGAAGATATTTTCTCCATCGCTAAATATTGTTACAGTTTAAAGTATACTATTGGTATATGCAGATTTTTTTCGTTTGCTTCAATGCACGCTATAGGTGGCGTATATTCCTGATTAGGAGAAAGAACACGTGAAAATCATTCTTAGAATCTAAACCCGGAACCCTGCGCTCAGGCCCAATCTCGGCCCGACCTGATTCTACATCCACAGTTTTCAGATCGATCCGAGCCCGATTGAAATCGGATTGGGCCGGGCGGATAAATGTGTGATTTGTGTTCGTCATCCACTTTTCTGCTTCATCAGGTCAGCGATTTTCCGTCTGGTTCGGATTGAGCCGGAATCGGGCTCGAATGCAGGATTCTGAACTACAAAGGTTGTAGGATATGATGTATTCTTTTAGCTTTTGAGTTAGAAGCTGCTGGCGCCATATGTTTTCGTATCATGAACAAATTAAAGTATAATTAACATTTTCTTTTTTCAATGAGTAGCAGCCGTGTTCGTTTTGAATTTTAATATTATTTAAGGCCTTTAGGCAACTTTGCCTCAGGCCGAATAAGTGATGATGGGAGAATTGCTGAAATGAAGAAAGCCGGAGAACCTCACAAAAACCCATGCGCACTGTGTCCACCGCATGGAGCAAGCCGCGATTGAAACGGGGACCCTACGGACCAGAGGTAAGCGTTGTACCACTGAGCCATCGCGACCCCACAGGCATGTGCATGAACAGAAGTTTGTTTCTTTGAATCAGAGTAAGGACCAGAAGAAATTTCCTTTGCAACAGGTGGCGAAAATTAGGCGCTGCTAAATTTTTCCGATACGGTTGTATGCTTCATCCATGCTAACGTTTCAAAGGCACCGACTATATTCGCGATAATACGCGAACTTTGTTGTAAGAAATGTAAACTTCGCTTAATTGGAACCGATTTCCACTTTCGCAATTACTTGCACGTATCTTCATGGGTGAACGATGGTACTCTTGAAGCCTCATAAAATAAGTTAGAAGAGCACAATCTAACTTCTGTCTCGTGTTATAATTTCGTATGTTCCCTGCTAACTTTTAACAGCGCCCATGTGGATTTCATGTACATGCAGCCAAGTTGAAAAAAACGGAAAACCACTTAAGTTCAGCCATGTTGGTACAGTAGAACCCGATTCACTTTTCGTATTCAGTCTTGACCTTTATGTGGTCTCTAATATATCATGTATTGATTGTAATTTAGAGTAAATATCAGTGACATACATATTTTCATTTTTGTAAATAAAACTGCGTTAATAGTGATTTTTTTTTTATCTCATTGCAGGTGGGTAAACATTATGCCCAAACAAAATAATGGTATACTTCTAGTACGGTAGAACAGTATGCTGCACTTTACTGAATACCTCAGGTACGTAGTTGATAAAACATATTCATATATTGTAGTGTAGTAGCAGTAATTGGGATAATTGTTGCTACAATTCAACAGAGTATCATCAAATTAGCCAAATGTGTGACAACAATGAAATAATCCTCTATCTAGGCGTTAGATCAACAATGCAAAACAATAAATTATTTCACGTTCATCAACAAGCTTCGGCTAAGCTTCTTTCAAGTTATCTCAGGGATATGGGTACCTCTCGAACTTGTTAAGAAGAATTTGCGGCATGAGCATTGAAATGCTCAACTTCGAATAGACCACGGCTTACACACTGTGGTGGGGCGAAACTCAACGGTAACATCTTTAGCCCAAGGTGTTCCACTTTAGAAAATCAATTAATTGAATTTAAAAACAGGTAATATTCGTTAACGAACTTTAATTTCAACAAATATAATACAGCGTATCATGCTATAGAAAGTAGACAAGTATACTTACAAGTACCGACCATAGGCTTTTAATATCCGTGGTACAGAAATACAACATGGTCATTTGATAACTGTAACTTAATATTTCAATAACATATAAAAAAATCTTAAACTTTCAGTGTGCTTTAGTAAAATAATAACGAGATTCATTGCCTTCGAACTTCCATATATAATAAATTACTTTTGATTCACAAATTACTATAAACTTGTTAAACTTATCGCCGCGACATCTATGGTTCACATTCTAAACCACTACCGCAAGCATTACCAAATGAACTCGATTGCAAACAAGTTTCGATTGAAACACTGTAAGTTATTTAACTAAACATCTAATAAAGCTCAAAACAAATAAATTCATTCTTTTAGCGAAGATAACTCTTTGTAATAATAATAATAATTCAATTTGTAAACAATATTAAATACATCAGTGAGCTTTTAAAACCCAATTGGGGGCTAACCTAAACGTCTCCCAGCCTATACATAGCAACAAACGTAAGAAATTAGAGAAAGTAGTTTATAAGGAGTTAAACTAGATCTCTCTTGGGAGTACTTTCACTTGTCGCCACATAATCATGGGATACCAGGAGGCACATTGAACATATTTGGTTCGGAAAACCATCTGAAATTGGAGGTCCCATACTTCAGATGATTTCCATTCGATGAAAAGCAACGACAAACCACCATTTTTTTTCTCTCGAAAATCAATTCGGTCTAAACCAAAGATGCCAAAAGGCAATAAATACAAAGGAGAAGCATAAAGTAAGGTGAATATTGAATTAATTCCGAAACGTGAAGGTGGAAACATATTAAATTGCAGGGATGAACATTGTATTGCACTAAAATTCCACGTAGTCACCACTGCGGTCCAGTATTCCAGCGGAAGGCTAAATCGTCCATGCCGGTCGATTTCACATCTAAATTCACCTTATTTTTTGTTTACTTTAGTAAATTCAATTCAATTCGAAAGTGTAGACAAATAGTCTGGCATTTTATGTTCACGGTACGTTATACAACAGGCAGCACGCAAGTAGTTGCAGTGTGTGTATTAATATAATTTATCTGCTGAGATAAAAAAAGAAAAATGAGACAGTTGTGACCAGTGTTAAATTCAGGCATAACTGCAAAATTTGGTTGGCAAATCACACACATAGTTATTTAAACAATACGATCAGTGGACATAACTTTTGAGAAGTAGAGGAAAATTGCGAGTCTGCCGGTGAGGCGTTTTTTTTTTCCGCTACTTTAAAAAAAAAAACTTTGGTAAACTTTATTTTATATGGGCCAGTCTTGTAACTGTTGACATCGGCCTGTCATGATTATCCATCACGTTCGAGTTAAAAGACACCCATGTCCCTCCCAGGTCTCGAACCCGCGGGGACCTTCGAGTTGTTGGCCTAACGCCTTAGACCGCTCGGCTATCGCTACTTCCAAATGTTGAGATTCTGCTCTACCTTTACTAATATACATTTGAATTGCACATAACTGAGCTTAACAAACTCTTCTCGATCTCAACTGTTCGATCTGCACAACACTGTATTCACAATTAAATTCTGCTGTGATTCTGCTTAAAAGAGAGATTGCCAAATCTACTATCATGAACGAAACGTCGTTTGGAGAACACGCAGCCAGAAAGCCACGCAGAATACACCTCATATGAACAATTAAGGATTATTTTTTTAAAAATATATTTTAGATTCCTTTTTGCACTTCATTAATTTCTTACAGTGTTGTTTCTATTGAATTCATTTTTGTATTCCATAATTCTTTTTGTTACTTTATGGACAAAAATGTTATACAGAACCTCATTTATATTGCGAAAACGGAATTTGGCTTTTCTTAGCAAGTTTAAATTGAATTGATCTATAATTATTTGCGCAAACCTTTGATCATTAATGTGCCTAATTTTGTTATTCACATCGGTTTTTGTTATTTACTGTCTTGGGTATTGCAAATTGATTTTATAACGACCAAATTGAATTAATAACGACCTCCCCCCGCTTCATTCTCCCCATAGGGTCATTTACTTACGACCTATTTTTAACTTCATTATTTTTTCCTTGTTAGGTTTGGCAAATGGCCCCCCTTAAATTTCTAAAGATCCCCCTTGCATAAAAGTCTGAATTCATCCCTGGTTGTGACATTTTCTTTTAATGTGTCTCCTACGGATTCTTTTAGTGATACGGCCTGAGCCTGAGATGCCTAAAGGCCATGAATAAATTCAAATTGTATTGAAGGGGAATAGACTAAGCGAGATGTCTGAGTATTTTAAGATAACAAACTGTATTCGAAAGCATTTTTTAAAGACTTAAAGACTTGAAGTCTTGAAGTAAATAAGTCATTAAATGCCATTAACCCAATAGAAGGACTAAATAATGTATTTGTACTTTGATTCTTATGTATTTTGTAGGTCTAACAACGTATATTGTTATTCCTGTAGAAACTCAATTTTCACAAAAATGGCTGTCGGTACCACATTATTTCAAGTTCTCAGTTATGAGATGAGATGAGTTTTTGTTTTGTTTTGTTTTGTTTAAGGCCTTTAAACAACTTTGGCTCAGATCGAGTGGATGATGAGAGAATTGATGGAGTTAAGAAAGTGGGAGGAAACGGGAGAACCCCGGGAAAATCCCTGCAAACAGTGTTTGTCCACCACATGGCACGAGCCGGGATCGAATCAAGGATCCCAGGCACCAGAGGTGAGTGCTCTACCACTGAGCCACCGCGGCCCTTGTAGAGACTAGTATTTGACCACCTAATTCCGCACTTCGATTTTTTCTGTGTTTCTTCAGTTTCGCCGTCCTTAAATTTTGTATTATTAACTTGGCGTGAAATTTACAATCTCATCTTAATAGAATGCGTATAGTCTTCTGAAGTTGCTGTTAAGTTTAAAGCGGCGTTCAATTGTATGATAAGAGACAATAAATTACGCACACAATGAAAAAGGGCGTCACATTTTTATTATTCATGAGTTATATGACTGACATTTACTCTCAACCACAACGCGAATTAAAAGTACGAGGTTG
Organism: Lepisma saccharinum; assembly: GCA_022664845.1. Lineage (NCBI taxonomy): Eukaryota > Metazoa > Arthropoda > Insecta > Zygentoma > Lepismatidae > Lepisma > Lepisma saccharinum. The sequence continues at coordinate 1,595 of JAGDQP010015931.1, read as the reverse complement.
AAATATGCAGTGTGATTCTCCACAATGTCTCATAAGCGAGAATAACTTCTGAAAACAAATGGAGAAAAAATATATTGTAATACTGAAGAGAAAAAAATCCACTCTAGCAATTTGTGGTCAAACATTTTCCTATACAGATGACATTTCTTCTTTTTTTCTTTCTGAGAATTAATTTCATGTGCTTTTTTTCTGCCATCAAAATACGTAAAAGGTGAACAATCTTTGACAAGCCTTTTTTTTTTATATCATCTCTTCTGCAAGTGTCATAAAATGAAGCTTATGTAAAGATTTTTATGGGGGTTACGGGCGGCGGGAGAGGGAGTAAATGGTTTCCCTGGTCGTTGTATAATGACACATGTCCGGAATTTTCTGCTTCGTTCAATGACATAAAAGTACTGTACATATATATGTACGAAGGAAGGAAATTTTTCGTTACAGTGGATGACCATGACATCATGGTTGCAGCAGCGATGGTGGGTGGCTGGTTGGTCGGTTAGTGCCTACGATTTCCTTCTCTGCATCTCAAATGTACTATTTCCCTTCTATTTTTTTAAAAAAGGAAAAAAAAACTGTGGTTATGTTTCTTTCGTTGTATGTCACCCTTGAAATTACACATTTAATTCATTTATTGTAAATTTAGAGACTTCGAATATACATAAAAGTTCTCCCAGTTGCGGAAAAGAAGTACAGAAAATTGTGATCATGATGGGTGTTCTGCCTCAAGGCAGGTCCTGACCCGAAGGTGGTTTGCCAGTGCGTTCCATTGAATTAAGATGACGTCCTAACGACGGGATCTACAGTTTAACGTGGCCTCCAAACCACTTGTGTCCCCACCGGGAATTAAACTCAGGACCCCTTGATAACGTTACCACTCACAAAATCTGGAAATAATGCCCAGTAGGTTATCGAGGTTATTTCGTGGGATTAGTGTTTTTGCTCGTCTTTTCGTAATCGTTTAGTCCCGAATTCCCTCCACGGAGTCCTGTGGAGACGCATTGAACGTACTGGTTCGAAATCCTCGTTCAACTGTAGGTCCCAACCTTAGGACGTCATCTCTATCCGCTGGAAGGCAGTAGAAAACCAATATCAGTTTATGTCCATGAACCTTTGGGTCATAAACACAGAATGCTAATCATAATTCATAATCATTAGGTTCTTCGAGACGTCCCTGTAATCAATTTTATATGCTGTCAAAAAAGTTGACCTAATAAAGAAAAAAATGGTTCCCTGGATTTCCTGGTCTAGTGGGGATTACGTTAGTTCTGGATTGAGAGTGAGGATTACGTTCACAGCGACCATTTTTACTCCAGTAGGTTTCCAAGATATTTTCTCAGATCCAGCACATGAATGACATTCTTAGGTATCTAGTATTGAAGCCCTGCTCGTCTTCGCTGATACCTTGCTAAAAAAAATAATGTGGTCACCAGAGGACGGTATTCTTCAGAAATAAGACCGATATAAGCCGTATATATGTCATTTCAGGCTTTCTAGAAGTGAAATAATAGATAAATTCTAACGTTTTCGGGAAGGAATTGAACCAAAACATCCATAAAATGATGCGTGTAGACATTTCCTCTTATACAAACGTTCCGTTA
>JAGDQP010015930.1:11010-41600 GCA_022664845.1 Lepisma saccharinum | reverse complement strand
CAACCCACTTTTCATCCATGTTTTCTTGGAAGTACACTCTTTCATTAATGTGCCACTCCGTGTCGTAATAAGTGATCGATTTGATGCTTGTTGATGTATAAATACAGTGGTCATCTTCTCTGCCATTTCTGCTTGATAAATAAAGTCCATTAGCTCTGCTTCTACGAAGTTGCTTATTTGTCTCTCTTCAAATTTCTCTCGCACTGTTAGATGTGACAATATAATTGTCAAAAAGCAAATATATTGCGCGGTTTTCACTTAATTGCAGTTTGGTCTCTGCTCTTCTAAACTATTTCACTTCTTCACGTTATACAATATATCGTGTTAAATTTAGGAACTGAAAATTTAAACCCATCAGGTGGGTGAAATTAGGACTCTCTTTACACTAAAATATGATTCTCCACACACCAGGGTAAAGTTATTCCCCGCCAGACTTATCAATGTATAGTATAGCCCAATTACCATTCACCAAGCATGATTATAGTTACTACTATAAAGGTTACAGTTGCGGAAGCTCTTAGACAACGTGGGAACCACTGCAAAACTCCAACAAGGAGAAAAACTACAAACAGCCATGAGACACATCACACCCTTTAAATCGTCAGAAATTATTGTTCACGCATTACTTCGGACTTGACAATCGACTCCGATAATTTCAAACTCATACTAACTGAGAAACTTGTGGGGGTGAAATTAGGCTGCTAGGCGAAATTTGGTTACATTCCTCTATTATGTGATGAACAGTGATCAGTGATTTTGTCAGTGGTCATCCCCCCATGGGATAGTGAATTCTACTTAGTCATCAGGGATAAATACATTTCAGAGTGGGATTGTCACCCCAACCCCGGCCGTAATTCGCACCCTGGTAACAGTTGAAACATGTTTGTAACGCAGGGGCGGATTTATGCGACATGGCACCCTAAGCCCATGACTTTCAATGCACCCTACCCCTCTCTTTTTCTTTTCCCTCAACCTTCACATCCCTTTTCCTTCCTTTCTTCATAGCGTGATAAATTACTTTTCTCCTTTCTCTCGCCAGTTAATAATATTAATATTATTAAAGAGTTAATAGTTATGTAACTGCTAATGTTGTTATTTAGAAAATACAGTTTAATAATTGTTATTTAGAAAATAGTACCCATGTAGCACAAACCGTTGGCCCAACAGCAGAAAATATTGGCGATCGTTGGGAAATCGTAGGATGAGTTGCTAACTTAAAACCAATTAATTTTATAATAATATCGTTGGCATGTAGCGGTTGGGATACCAACCAATTTCCACATTTACTCAAGCGACTTTTATCTTTAGTTTTCGAACAAAAAATGATTTTACTTTTTAGTCCACTTTTGTTTGCTTAAAAAAAGCTTTTTTAAATCCTTTTTCATTTAAAAAAATCTTTTTAAAATATATTTTATTTATTATTCTTTTTGGGTTATTTCGGTGTTCATACTTTTTCTCCAGATATTTTGTGGCCCAAATCCTAAAATGTTCTGCAACCAGCCAAACCCAACCGCGGTGCAGGCTAGTATTTATTTTAGGATAAAGAAGTCTGTAATATCAAAATATTAAAATAGATTTTTAAAATATATACATCTATATAAATATATAAAAGTAGCAACGGAATGTTGTATTGTCACCCGAATTACGTCGCTGTGCAAAATTCCATCATTGTATGACGTCGCGAAATAAGTTAAATTAACCTTGCAAGATTTGTACCAATGATGAAACATGATTACAGACTAAGTTAATAAAAAACGTGTAAAAAGAATAGCAGTAATGAGTATACCAGTCTCATTTCTTAGACACAGCAGAAGCCAAGGAATGGGTATCAAAGAGCACGTATGATAAACAGTATAAAAGATAAAGACCAATAAAAGATCAGAGAATCAATGATAATAGCAAGAGGTTTCATTAGTGGACACACCAATCCGAAGAAAAGACACACCAATCAAGGGAGCTTGATGTGTTTCAGCCCGAGGGCCGAGGAGATGTGAGCTATATTAAAAAAGAATATTGAAAAAATACTATAATGTCAGACCACCTGGAAAGTCCCGCCCTGAGGAGTGACCGCTCTTGAACTTCTTCTGGCAATCTCCGCATGCACATGTAACTAAAGCATCTGTCGCTGTCTTACGGAGACATTTACCGCGAATCGGAATGTGTATAAGAGAGGAAAGAAGGTGAAACAAGGAGATAGAGAAACGCGAGAAGAGTTTTGTGGAAGAGGGCAAAAACCAGAATATGCATTACTGTACTTTCTGTAAAACTCCCTTTATCGGTTCAATCTACTGATACTTTACCTGGTAAACCACCCATGCAAGAAGGGTGGAGAAACCCAGGTAAAAAAGTCTGTATGGCTCTAATCTGATTTCGCATCCTATAAGCAGTGTTTGTATCATGCAAGCACACACACAATCACACAAGAACACACATGTGTATTTGCAGTATCCTTCATCTGAGAGTGTACTTGAAAATAAACTATGAGGCTAGGGGGTTAATGAGATGTAGCTACTTGTATTACAAATTATTTTCCAATATTCATATCCCACCACTTTTTTTTTCAAATACACACATTTCATTTTGAATATATAATTTTATGCAAGGTCCCATTCACTCCAAAACTTTTTAATATATATATACTGTATATATATAATGATAAAAACACCAACACTAACATGTACAGTCTCTCCCTCCCTCCCTCTCTCTCATTCCCTCTACATATATATATACCATCATCATATTCAACCGTTCTCTATCTACTGCTGGATGAAGGCCTCCCCCTTTTCTTTCCACATATCACGGTCTGCTGCTATCCTCATCCATGTAGCTCCTGAAAAACGCTTGATTTCATTTTTCATCTACCCATCTTGCATTCGGACGTCGTCTCGGTCGCTTCTTTTCTCTAGGAATCCAATGTAGTACATTTGTTGTCCACCTTCCATCTGTTCGTCTAGCTATGTGACCGACCCATTTCCACTTCAGCTTCTTCGCAGTCTTGATTACATCCTCTACCTTTGTGCGCGAATCCATTCATTTGTCTTCCTGTCCCTCCTGATTATTCCTACCATGCACCTTTCCATTGCTCTTTGTGTGACTCTCAATCTTTGAGTCGTTTGCGCATTCAATGTCCAAGTTTCGCAGCCGTACATCATTACATGTAAGACACATTGATTATAAACTTTACGCTTCAGACACATTGGTAGTTTGCTTTTGAAAATAAAGTGTAGTGTTCCAAAAGAACTCCACGCCATTTTACATCTTCTATTTATTTCATCAGTCAACTTGGCATTCGATGTTTTGAGCTGGCCTAGGTAAACATACTCATCAACTATGCCTATTGTCTCTCCGCTAATCTTTATTTCCGTTTTTGCAGCATGTTGATTTTATATGTCCTTTGTTTTACTTAAATTCATTTTTGAGGCCTATTTTCGAACTCTCATTATTCAGTTCTTCCGCATTTGAAGAAAACAGGACTATATCATCAGCAAACCGTAGGTGTTGAAGATATTTGCTATTAATTTTAATTTCAACTTCATCCCAGTTTAAATTTTGGAACACACTCTCCAGACCCGCAGAAAACAATTTTGAAGAAATTGAATCTCCTTGCCTTATCCCCTTTCAAACTTTAAAATTTTCACTTTCTTGATGTAGTCTAACGACAGATGTGGCAGTCGAATAAATGTTTCGGAGTAGCTTGATGTACGCATTTTCGATACCTCAGTGTTCAAGTGATTTAAGTACTGCTGACAAAGAGACTGAATCGAAAGCTTTTTCGAAATCTAGGAATCCCAAACATAGTGGAAGTTCATATTCATTAGTCCTTTCCATAACTTCATATATATATGTTTATTAATTTATTTTTTATTCTTTCATAGTGGAAAATTTAATGCACGTAGCTAGGAAACTGATTTAATTATATTCTATAATTACTGTTATGTATGAATTTGTTGATTGGCATGGATCAGGTTGCTTAATTGCTTAGTTTCACCAGGTTTTTATAGTATTACTTGAGCTGAGTTATTGAACTTATGTATTTAGTTTTAACGTTGTTTAGGTGGGTTGGAATACAGTGCATGCAACGGGCGCCTGTGTTTGTAGCGATTTATGATTGGATACGCGCCAAGACCTGTGATGAGATCATTGTCTACTGCATTCACATTCTCATAAAATGTCCTTGTTAGGTCTTTAACGTGACTGAGAATGGTGTCAATGTTAAGTCTACGGTGGAGCCCTGTTGTTCGGGTGTACCATGGACACTTTGTGATTAATTTTAACACTCGGTTTTGAAATATCTGTAGGTTTTCAGGTGTGTATTCGCAGCGAAAGCCCATGCAGGCGCAGTGTAGGTTAGTAAAGGTCTTATAAGCATTTTGTATAGAGTGACCTTGCTCTGAGCGTGTAATCGTTCTGAGACAAGGAGACTCTTCAGCTGCGCTAGTCTTCCGCTAGCCTTACCACGTTGTGTTGCAATATGTCTGGCATATACGAGTATTATGTTGAGGGGAACACCAAGATATTTCACCTCCTGTTTGTAGGGAATGTCAATATTATTTAGTTTAACATTACCTAACTGGGTTTGACGTTGTTTTTTAGAGAACATTGGTCACATTGATTTTAATTTCCCATTTGGTGAACCAATCTTGGAGTAGCTCCACGTGGCGCTGTATGTATTTCATGGATTGTCGCGGTTTTGTCGAGGAAGCATATACGACCGTGTCATCAGTGTACAGGGTGTACTTGTGTCGTGATGTTTTGGAATATCATTCACAAGTAGAGAGAATAGTTACGAGCCTAGAATAGATCCCCGAGGGACACCTGCTTTGATTAGCCTGGTGGAAGATTTTTTTGTATCTATTGTGAAGAGCAAAAAAGTGTAAAAGCAAAAAAGGATCTATTGTATAGATAACTATTAAGTAAGAGTATGAGTGAGTCTGGAATTTTATACTGCATGAGTCTATGTATTAGCCCCGTATGCCAGGCTCTATCGAATGCCTGCAACATCTAAGATGACTGCCCCTCTAGAGTTTTCGGCCGTCAAGCGGTTTTCGCTGTTTTCAAACTAAAATATTCACGGGCTCAGCGGCCCGGCTAGATATTTTTTTCATCTGGCTGTGCTTCAGCGAACCAATATAACATTCTACCACTTTTGCACGCTACTCAAACTCAAATTTTTTAAAAAAGTTTCCTTTACAAAATTAACGTTTTCTCGGGCTCCCGGGGCTCAGGTAAATATTTTTTTATCCGGCTATGTTTGGATCGAGCAAACCTAACATAATATTCTATAACTTTTGCACAGTACTCAACCTCAACTTTCTAACATTTTTTCGGGGAGATTCAAAACGGCCGAACTATTTTAGAAGTTTGAGTAGCGTGCTAAAGTTGTAGAATGTTATGTTATCTTTATTTGCCGAAACACAGCCGGATCAAAAAATATCTAGCCGGGCCCCGGAGCCAGCGAAAAATTTAGTTTGAAAATTGACAAAAACGGCTGATGGCCAAAACCGGCCATATTTGACATGGTTTCATTTCATACCAGTGCACAACTTTTCATAACTACTCGACCCCCAAAATATGGAGACTGGTATATTTTTAATATTTGTTTAAAAAAAAACAGTTGGACCCTTCAGGGATCCAGGGTCCTGGTTAAATATTGTTTTAATACGGCTATATTTGGCGTGGCTTTATTTCGTACCAAATCAAAACTTTTGTTGACAACTCAAACCCCAATATCTGAAAAAAAAAATATCGGCCCACCCTACTGTATGACTATGATGGAGGTGGGTGCTCAAAGGTCTTCAAAGATGACAATTAAGATCATTGAATTTTTGTTGCACCATCACTTGCAATTTCAATGTTTCTCCTTTTCTTATGAACCTGTTGTTTCAGTTGGTTTTCAGAAAAGGTTTCTGATTATGCATAGGCGAAAATTGTTGAACAGATGAATTCTGAACCTGTTGGTCGTACAGTGTAAGGAAACTCCAATATGCTTAACGATGAGTCCACTTTGGCAGATTTTCCATCCAGAAGAATAGAGACTATAAATTAATGACTTTCCTGATTTTACCACCAGACGACTGGAATGAAAACCCAGACTGCGTCTAAGGTGAACAACAACAACTTCAGAATCTGGAAGTCATTAACGAGAAAGCAGAAAAAAAATGTCAAGTTATTTGAAGGGTCTATCAACCTCATTACAAACTATGAAAAGGAGAAACATTGGAATTGCAAGTTTTGGTGCAACAAAAATACAATGATCTTAATTGTAATCTTTGAAGACCTTTGAGCACCCAACTCCATCATAGCTATACAGTAGGGTGGGTTGTCACCAAAAGTTTTGCATTGGTACGAAATAAAGCCGCGCCAAATATGGCCGTCTTAAAACAATATTTAACCAGGACCCCTGAAGGGCCCAATTGCTTTTTTTCAAACAAATATTAAAAATATACCAGTCTCCATATTTTGGGGGTTGAGTAGTTATGCAAAGTTGTGCACTGGTACGAAATGAAACCATGTCAAATATGGCCGGTTTTGGCCATCAACTGTTTTTGGCCATATTCAAACTAAAATTTTTGCTTGCTCCGGGGCCTGGCTAGATACTTTTTTATCCGGCTGTGTTTCGGCAAATAAAGATAACATAATATTCTACAACTTTAGCACGCTACTCAAACTCAAATTTTTAAAATAGTTCGGCCGTTTTGAATCTTCCCGAAAAAAAATGTTGGTAAGTTGAGGTTGAGTACTGTGCAAAAGTTATAGAATATTATGTTAGGTTTGCTCGATCCAAACATAGCCGGATCAAAAAATATTTACCCGAGCCCCGGGAGCCCGAGAAAATGTTAATTTTGTAAAGGAAACATTTTTTTTAAAAAAAATTGAGTTTGAGTAGCGTGCAAAAGTGGTAGAATGTTATATTGGTTCGCCGAAGCACAGCCAGATCAAAAACATATCTAGCCGGGCCGCTGAGCCCGTGAATATTTTAGTTTGAAAAACGGCGAAAAACGCTTGACGGCCGAAAGCTCTAGAGGTGCAGTCATCATAGATGTTGAGAAGGCATTCGATAGAGTCTGGCATACGGGGTAATACATAAACTCATGCAGTATAAAATTCCAGACTCACTCCTACTCCTACTTAATAGCTATCTAAACAATGGATCCTTTTTTGCTCAAGTAGAAGACAAAAAAATCTTCCACCAGGCTAATCAAAGCAGGTGTGCCTCGGAAATGTTCCTAGGCTCGTACCTATTCTCTCTATTTGTGAATGATATTCCAAAACATCACGACACAAGCACACCCCTGTACACTGATGCCACGGTCGTTTGTGCTTCCTCGACAAAACCGCGCCAATCCATGATATACATACAGCGCCACGTGGAGCTACTTCAAGATTGGTTCACCAAATGGGAAATTAAAATCAATGTCACCAATATTCTCCAAGAAACAACGTCAAACCCAGTTAGGTAATGTTAAACTAAATAATATTGACATTCCCTACAAACAAGAGGTTAAATATCTTGGTGTTCCCCTCAACAGAATACTCGTATATGCCAGACATATTGCAACACAACGTGGTAAGGCTAGTGGAAGACTAGCGCAGCTGAAGAGTCTCCTTGTCTCAGAAGGTTTAAGCTACTGGTGGTATAATTTCGAAATAACACGGCATTGCCTATAGGCAATAAATCAAATTTTTAGATGATGTGGTCTTCCCTTTGTTACAAAGTTGTTGATAGTGAAGACTTCTAAAAGGTTTTAAAAACAAACAATACTGTGTTACATAACCAAAAAGCAATAAAATAACTACTTGAAACTTGTTCTAAGAAATTAAAAAATTGTTTAAAACTCGACAAAATGCAGTTTCTAACATACTCTGTGACTCCTCCCCCCACCCCATATTTATAGAAGAAGATTATCATGGTACACTTCATGTTCAAGAATCGATAACATTAAACGTCTCGCAAAATAAATATTAAATATACCAAAATATTTTAAGACAATTGAGGATATTAGTTTATCTTCACTGCAAAAAACTGGGGGACGTAGGCCTCCCGATCCCGGCCTAGAACCGCCTCTGGTAACCAAAGACTAACACTGTTGTCTCTGGGAATTTCGGACAATCATCCCTAGACAGTATCTTACTCTGACAGCATTGGCAGTTATAACTTCATCCACCAAATTCCATTGTTTTAGCTCTCCATTTTCTGTATTCTTACCTTGGTACTCCAAGTAGTTTTCATTTTCCGTCGGCAGAAACTATCATGGCCAACGTTCAACTGTTCCAGAACGAAAAATATCAGGGAGAATCTTCCTATCCCAGTGAACTATTTAGGCCCATCCAAGACAAACGCTGTCTTTACCTCTTCAACAATAGTATCTTTTATTTTACGAATAGTGCTCCGAGGTAGTGGCAATAACGATAGATTACGCCCAAGGACTGCAGCTACTGGTACTACCAGTCCAGCTGCCTCACAATCAGTTACCGTGTCTTATTTATACCTAAAACACTTGAAAAATGTGGGATAAACCTACCTTTTTTGGATACGGCCTCTGAAGTTCGGTCTTTCGAAGATTCTAATACCCTTTCTCCTTGTCTAGAAGAAGACTTGCAATAATTGTCTTTATGATTTTAATAATTGTCCTTAATGGAGTTAATGTCATCATGAACCTCATCAGATTTATCGCTCGCATTTGACGAAACAATGGAAAGGTCGTTCCATATCAAGGCAACCAATAAAAAACAATTTTAGACCTTAGGTTTTACAAAATGTGTGATATTTAGTAATTATATTCAGTGCATCAATATGATCAAAAATACAAAATTTCATGTTTTTGTCACTTTTGGTTTTTAAGTTACAAAATGTTAAAAAAAAGATTGATTTTTTGACGGGGTTTGAAACCTTTAAAAGCTATTTGTTTTAGAAACCTCAAACTTGCACCATTCGTTTCAGAATGCAAAGAGCTGTAATTTGATGTATTACTTGACTTTATTAGACCAATCTTTATATTAAAAATAAATAAATAAATAAAACTTTTTTCAATAACTCAAAATCGATTTTTTTTAAAAAAATATGCTTAATCTGGTTTTGATTATAATGTGCTAAATTTCATGATGGTATTTAATTGAGATCATGTTGAAAACATATTTCCTAACATATGTACCCTACCACTTAATCAATATGCATAACGTGTATAATTAGCTTAAACGGTAGTACGCTTAATGGATTTTAGCTAAGTAAATTTAATTGGTTAAAATGTGACATACAGTATCTTCGTTTCAGTTCTATTCTAGAACAAACCGAGCCGCCGTAGCTCAGTGGGAGAGCTTTGGCATAGCATTTGGGAGATCGTGAGTTCGATCCCAGCGGCTGACCATCCTGACAGATCTTTCCAGAATTTCTCGTCAGTCAAATCAGGCAAATGCCGACATAGCACCTTCAACTGAGGTCCCACCGACACCTTCCTGAATCCTCTACCCCTATTCCGGCCTGAGCCTTAGATACCTAAAGCCATAAATATAATTCAAATTTAAAAGTATTTTACTAGAAAACTAGTAAAAAGCAGTCAGTCCAGTCTGATTAATATAAGACAATCAAATCTAACGAGATGACATTTCATTATTAGAATGATATAACCACATGATTAGCTTTTATCGGTTAAGACAACTTATTGTTAGAATAAAGAATTCTCATTAAGCACACGATTTAAGATTGATAAGAATGTTGATTCAACGTAACAATAATTAAAGAATTCTTTTATGACACGTGAATTTTTGAGAGCACACAGTAAAGTGAAACTGAATCAATAAAGAAAATCAAAGTACTTGTAAAAAGTAATCCAGATAAGAAAAGTATGTTGAAAAGAAGATGCTTGAAACGATAGAACATATCTTGAATGACGTTGCACCAGAATTCCATTGAGATGCCTTAATTAGAGATAATCAAGAAAGGACCACAAAAAAAAAAAACTTGAATTGAAAGATTTTCAACTAACTAATGTTCGTTAAACATTCTTTAATGTTAAGAATCTTGTGATGTTTGTTCGCTTAACGTAGATATTCCTACTCTATGTTGTGAGAATATATCGTATTTCGTATCTCCTGATTGAAGCTCCTTAGTATACGGTAACTTGACTGGTGTTGCACTACACTTGAAAACTGACATGATAGTTGGAATATAGAAACACCATAAACAACTTGAAGACAAAGATTTTCCAACTACGTAGACATATTATATCACACTAATCTTGCTATGTTTGTATCCTGACGTCGATATACGTACATAACCATGCGTGTCGATAACTTCCTGTTGAACTACATCAAAACCTCACACTTTGACTAAATGCCGATTAATCCATCTGAGAACACACAACAGACCATGTAACCACGATAAGATCATAAATCTTGAAATCTACATGTAGAACGAAGATTAGAGATTTCTTCCCAAGATCTCAGAAGAGAGATGGATTGACAAAATAAGCTAAACGTGAAAAAAACAATTTACTATGATCATCTCCGTCTACTGATCGAAGTAATCCGTCACTTGCGATCACGAAAGGAACATAAGCCCTTGAAAAACTAGATTTGCAGCACTTGTAAAACGATGATTGAGGTTTCTGCCTAAAACTCAGGAGATTGATGGATGGGAAAAGATTCGTTTAGTTCGACCGAACTGAGATTCACTCTCACCTTGAATAATGACCATTGAACAGGATACGATTCACTTTCATTACTTCTCGGAACCTTGAAGTTTGTAGTGCAACCTTAGACTATGTAGACTATGATTAGACGAAAGAAAAGAGCTTCTTACAGACATATGAAAATCTTTTGATAGCCTTGATGAGATTTCCATTAGAAAAATGTAGACTTCAGAAAGTTAAATATCCATGAGAAAAAAACTTGTGTGTGGAAAATCTTTTCAAAACTGGATAAAAATCTTCTAAAAAAACATTCATGCAATCACTGATTTAATTTCCTCGTAGCTACAGAAATGCTTTGCTTGATGATTCCCACGTTGGGCGCAAATTCTTCACAAGGACTGCCCCATAATGTTGTATATTTAAATAAAGATAAGAGATAATATTAGATGAGATTGTTATATGTCAAATTATATCTTGATGACGAAATCTAGAAAGCATTGAATTAAAGATGAAGATACTGGATTGATATACAACAGTAGTGCATTGTAACAATAACTTTCCTTTATTAACACGTTGAATAATGAAGCCATCTTCACATCAAAATCGTTTATACTAAATGTAATATCATAAATTAATCTTGATTCTGTGTCTTCATTTCAGATTAGTTCTCTGATTTTCCTTGAATAATAAACGAGCGTTCGAATCACCAACATACATATGACGACATAATAACATATACCCGCAGATGCATATCAATGCATCCGCAAACTAGGAAGATACATGTGAAGTACGAATGCTCGTCAAGCAAAACTATTGGTTAGTTGCAAAGAAAAAACAAAATACTAATGATAGTTATTCAAAATAATCGCTGTAAAACAATTGAAAAACGTAACTACGGAAAGATGCAATGTAGCCAAATCGTACTTAAAAGACAGCGACGAAAACATTAATTTAGACTCACGGGAACATTTTAACCAATTAAATTTACTTTGCTAAAATCCACGGCTAAAAGTGCGTACTGCCGTTTATTCTAATTGGACACGTTATGCATATTATATAAGTGACAGGGTACTTATGTTAGTAAAGTATATATATATATATATTTCAAAATGATCTCATTGAAATGTCATCACGAAATTTGGCCCATACATTCTAATCAAACGCACATTGAAACATTAAAAAAAATCGATTTTCAGTTATTCAAAAAAAGAATTTTGTTTATTTCAGAAAATATAAAGTTTGGTCTAGTAATATCAAGTAATACATCAAATTACAGCTCTGTAAATGCCGAAACGAATAGTGTAAGTTTGAACTGTCCAGGACAAATAGTTTTAGAGTTTCGGGCTTTTAAATATTTCAAAGCCCGTAAAAAATCAGTCGATTTTTTTATTCTTAACAATTTGTAACTCAAACAATTAAAGTGACAAAAATATGAAATTTTGTAGTTTTCATCCTTACCAATAACTTATGTACAAAAAATTCATCCTTACCAATAACTTACGTACAAAATATTTCGGATTTCCTAGACTTCAAGTTACAGACCATTGGTTGATTTGACATGGAATGATCGTGAAGAGTAGGTGGCAGCTAGTCTCTTCCGTCGATTATTTTCTTGTTCTTGCCTTTAGGGAACTCGTTCCCATTTTTCAGTTTATTCCTTTCCCTTCAGATGTCATAATTATTGTTTGATCGAATTGTTGCCCTACAAGCCAGGCGACGTCGGCCCGTCGCGCGCGTCGGCATTTGGTAGGCGAAAGTCGGACCGACGTCGGGATTTAAAAAAAACAAACAAACAAGGAACCGACGTCGGTGGGCGAGTTTTGGGCGGGGCTACGCCTCTATGCCTACCACGATTATTTCCCGATTACTACTTTGTCGGGCTGCCGTCGAAATCAGCATTTGGCTTGGTGAGCCTAAACGAACTGGTGAGCTTCTAAGGTCGAGTTGGTAAAGTAGACTCCGAACTATTCCTTTCAACAGATTTCGGCGGGAATTGAACCTGTAACCACGTGCTAACCTCTCGCCCACCCCTAGGTCACGTCATTATCATTTTATTATTATCATATATAGACCTAATCAATGCACTAAAGTAGGTGGTATCAAAAAAGTTTGTGTAACTACCTTATAAATACGAACTTACGAGTCTTTATTTGAGCTTCGCTTTAGCGTCCTTTATTTATCTTAAAGCACCTGTAAGTATTGAAAATTATGCTTTTTCTAGTTTTTCAACACAATGCTATAGGTAAACCTTCCAGGTGCTTTCGTCAAAACAAAACATTCTTATAACAAGGTAAATAATGTTTTAACGATTTCATGACTTGCATTACGAAATGATTACATGTCATGTAAATACGTGAGAAATCTTAACATAACTTTTCTCACAGCAGGTAATTGGTTCGTTCTTGCGACTCAGCGAAAGTACAAAGTCTCTTTGACTAGTACATAGCGATACAATATTGTAAAAGGGATCCGAGGGAATTAGGCACTTTGAGGCACTGCATGACACTAGTTGCTTCTTTCTTGTGCAGTTACTATTACTCCTTTATTAATCCTTCACTTAGATAAGTGCTTCAGTCAGGAACGTTCCGAAGCCTCATAAGGTGGGGTGGGGGTGGGGGGTAGTGGATTAATAATGTGCCGAATGGATAAATATGTTGTACCGAATAACGAGATGCAGTATTAGATAGATTGTTTTGTAATAGGAATAACCCGGGTTCGAACCCCAGTTCATCCTTTCTGAAGTATTATCCGCTTGCTTGCGGTTACATCAATAGTCTTGTATCTTATCTCTTCAATAATACTAACTAACTAACTAACTCTATGGCTTATGGAACTCGCAAGTTCATCGCCGCAGTAACAAACGTTCGCCATTGAATTCTATCCTGGGCAATATCAAGCCAGTTTTCATCACAAACAATTACTTCTCGAAGATCTCTTCTAATATTGTCCTCTCAACGACGCCTCGGTCTTCCACATGCTCTCCTTCGATCCGACCTTCCAGCCAGGATACAATATAATCTTCGTTTTTCCCCCATCCGAGCTACATGGCCTGCCCACTTTAGTCATCGCGATTTCATTATTTTTACATCTGGTGGATGGTACAGTCCGTGGAGTTCTTCATTATACAGTCTCCTCCACTCTCCAGTCATCTCGTCCCGTTTCGGCATGTATATCTTTCTCAAAACCTTATTTTCAAACACACGTAATTTATGTTCATCTGCTAGGGTCGTACTCCAACTTTCGCAACCGTAAAGTATTACCGGCAGAATAACCGTTCTGCGTATTTCAATTTCAATTTTCTTGATATTAATCGCGATGTTAGAAGTTTC
The DNA here is from genome assembly GCA_022664845.1 of Lepisma saccharinum. NCBI lineage: Eukaryota > Metazoa > Arthropoda > Insecta > Zygentoma > Lepismatidae > Lepisma > Lepisma saccharinum. Next base: position 27,643 of record JAGDQP010015930.1, on the reverse strand, counting down.
TGGACTGAATAGAAACATGCGTTCCCCGATACTAAGCGACTTTTTATTTCTTCCGTGACCTCATTTGTGCTTGTTACGTATGCTCCCAAGTATTTAAATTTGTTTACTTTCTCTATGCCCTCATCCCTAATTATTATGTTTTTTCATTTCCTTCATTCCTTGTGTTTCGGCTTGTTATCATGTATTTTGTTTTATCTATGTTGACCTGTAGACCTATCTCATCGCACGCTTCTACTAAGACATCGGTGTTACTTTGTAGTGCATCTATGTCGTCCCCTATTAAATCTACATCATCCGCTTATACGAGCAGTTGATTCAAACCATTCAATGATAGTCCCTTTTTTGTCCCCTTTAATTTTTAAATTCACATATTCTAACGCAAAGTTAAACAGTAGTGGTAACAAGGCATCGCCTCGTTTCAATCCGTTGCGAATCTTGAAACTATGACATATTATTACCTATCCGTACTCTGCTTATGGGGTCGTTGAGACACATCTTCACTAGTTAAACCAATTTTTTCGGAATTCCAAATAGTATCAGGATACTGTATAACTTTTCCCTTTTGACAGAATCATATGCTTTGTTAAAATCAATGAATAGCTGGTGAACCGTCCCATTGTATTCTTATTTCTTCTCCTAAATTTGTCTCAAGACGAAAATCTAGTCCAACGTGGATCTATTTCTTCTAAATCCACATTGGTGATCTCCAATTCTTTCATCTACGTATACACTTAGGGGTGCTAACAGAATATTACTTAATACCTTGTAACAGGTTGGAAGTAACGAGATTCCGCGGTAATTATTACTGTCAGATTTATCGCTTTTTTGTAAATCGGAACTATTATTGAGATTTTCCGTTCCTTTGGGAGTTCCTCCTTTCTCCATATAGCACTTATCAATTTATGTAGTTCCTTGATTAGTGCCGTTCCTCTTGCTTTAATTAATTCGGCTGGGATATTGTGTATTCCTGGTGATTTGAAGTTTTTAAATTTCTTTACCGACATTTCGATCTGGATCTCGCTAGGTTCGGGAATCCACGGTTCTGCGGTATGGATTTCAATTTCCTCTGTTTGTTTCCCTTTGTGTACGTTAAGAAGTGTTTTGAAATAACTTTTTCACACATCGACAATTTTAGTCGAATCCGCCTGAAGATCACGTTCATTTCTAATCATTCCTAACCTCGCCTAGTAACCTTTTCTTAACGAGTTTCCCCCTTTTTATAGATCTCGTATGTTATTTGTCTTCCCGTTTTCTTCTATCTCCTGAATCTTCTGCGTCAGATATTCTCTCTTTTTGTTTCTGAACCTGATTGTAGCGTTTCGCGTTACTGTAGTGGTTGGTATTTGCCTCGTTTGTATTACTTAGCCATCGTTGCCTTGCTTGTTTTCGTATTTCGTGAAGCTTAAAGCATTCTTCATCAAATCAAGTTTTGTTTTTCTATTGTTTCTTCTCACCTACACATTCCTTCGGTGCGTTCTTAATTATTTCGCGAATTTCCTCCCACATCTTACATCAATTTCATTATTAATATCATCATTATTATTACTCGAGTCGGCTAGGATTTCAAACCTATTTGAGAGTTCGAGTTGGTAATCAGCCTTTATGCTCGGATTATTTAATCGTTTAACTTTGAATTTCAGTTGTTTTGATCCCTTGCTTTCTCTGTTTGCGATGCATAAATTTTTCCTTACTTTTGTGATCAGTAATTGATGGTCGGTGTCACCTTCCGCTCCTCTGTACGACCTAACAACCATTATATTGGTGTGTCTACGTCTATCTACTAATACGTGATCGATCTGGTTGAGAGTTTTGCCGTCCGGAGATACCCATGTGTATTTGTGTAAGTCTTTGTGTTCAAAGTACGTGCTCTTTACCAGTAGGTTTTTCGAAATCGCAAAAGTTATCAGTCTTTCTCCATTGTTGTTGGTCTTTTCGTGAAGGCTGTATTTGCCTATTAGGTCTATATTTTTCTTCCCTCTCTAACTTTACACTGCAATCATCCAACATAATTTTCGAATTCTACTTCGGCATTCGGTCAAACAGCCTTTCTAGCTCATCGTAGAATATATCTTCGTCGTTATCAGTAGCCCCCTCGGTCAGAGCATAGACGTTTAATAAAACCGTGTTGCCCCATCGAGTACATATCGTAACGTACGATAGTCTTTCGTTTACGAACTCTATATTCTGAACCGCCTGAAGGATACTGTTCTTAATGAGGAATCGGTTTCGAAAATCATGAGACTGTGTTCCCCGGTAGTAGAAAGTGTATTTGCACTGTGGGATGCTATCTTGACCCTCCCACCGAACTTCTTGTATCACTAATATGTCTAGCTTGTACTTCTCGGTGTCGCGTACCGCCACCTGAAGAGCGCCCGTTTGGTGTAATGTTCGTACGTTCCACGTTTTTATTCTAAGGTCTTTCTTAATCCTGTTCTTGGAGCCCCTTGAAGCAGTCCTCGCCCGGAGATCCGAATGAATATTTTACCTCCGGAATATTTTACCCCAAGAGAATCCATGAATCATCTGTTACTATTTCTTGACATGTTTTAGCGGTGTAGAGTTGTGAGCTCTACGACCTCGCTGTAAAGGTAGACATTGAAGATGTCGTCCTCTGTCCGTCTCTGATCCTTGCCGATGTCATTCATCTTCAGCCTCGGAGTGGTAATGGTGATGCTGCTTCCCCTCACCACGATATTTTTGTTCGGGGTTATCTTCCCCTAGCCTTTGTAGATCCCTCTACTAACTGCAAGGCAGCAATGCTGGTTTTGGTCCGCCCCGGGATATTTCCGGTACCCACCATATCTGGTCGGCATTCGCCTATCCACCAGTATATTAAATAAATAAATAAATGTGTCGAATCATTTTCCAATCACGAATACCACTTGTAATTAATTAATTTGATAAAATTAGGAATCTGACAAGAAGCCACGATGTGGCAAACACTAGCGTTATTGATTTTAGAACAAGAATTTCATTTTTTTTTTTAAATTTACTCCTATCTTTCTCCTCCATATAGATAAGTGAATGACAAGAGTTCTTTACGAAACAAAATAGTAGGGATACTAGATGCCAAGATTTTAAACGTATCTCTTCGTTAATAACGATAATTGTGACGATATTTGTGACTATTGAACAAACACTCAATATATTGATGATGACTATGCATATAACTATGATGAGTATGCATGATGTTTGCATATAACCACTTGACCTTCATTACATAATTTATCTACTTTTAAGATATACAGATAACGTTCAATGCTATAACATCAGTATTTGCAAGCAACTATACTGAATGTAAGTAACATTGAGAATTTTAAAGTGGCTTTACGTAATAAAAAAGGCAACACGATCTTAATGAGTATGTTATACAAAAGCTGTCATTAAAAAACTCCTTGTTATTAGAAGTTTTGCGTCATGGCTGTGGAAAAAACTATTACAAAAGAGTATGTTCTAGTTGAAACTGGTCATTAAAGCGAACACCATTTTTTTCGGTAAGGAGGGGTGGGGGTATTTCAATTTCGCTTTGTTCGTCAGTCCGTTTATAACGCAATGTAGCGTCCCAATCAAAGCAAGTAGAGAAACTGATTTCAGTTTTCGGTTCAGTGACTTCGATCTACCTGGCGCTTTATATTTTAAACTGGTAAGTCCTTTCCATTTTGATTAGCTTCCTCTATTTTAAGGTATACTTTTATTGAATCTGCTTTAAGTTTCTACACTAAAACCTTGCTTATTCGAAACGAAAAAAAAAATGTCAGTTTCAAAATACCTGTACCTCATATACAAATGAGCGTGTCTCATTAATTGAGTTGAATTGCATTTATGGCCTTTAGGCATCTAAGGCTCGGGCCGGGATCAGGGAGGCGAAAGGATTCGGGAAAGTGTCGACCAGGGCCTATGTAGAAAGTTCTAGCCCGGCATTTGCCTGGTGTGACTGAGGAAAAACCCTGGAAAATCTCAGTCAGGGTGGTCGGCCTCTAAGTTTGAACGCACGAATCCTCGAATACTACGGCAACGCTCTACCGCTTGCATTTTCAGGCGCTTATAACGAAAAAAAAAAAAAATAAACATGGTTTATTCAGAACGAGGCCGGTTCCATAAAGAACGCATCAACGAGGTTTTGGTGTAATATAAAACTAATTTCTGTGGTTCTTTTCTTTGACAAACTTAACTAATGACTACTTTAGATGCTCATTCAGTTTTACTCAATGATCTTATCTCTGAAAACAAGAAACGAATTATTGGTGGGTAAAAACTTTATTTTTATATGGGCCAGTGTAGTAACTTTGGACTTCGGCCCGTCACGATTCGCCCATTTACAGCCAGTTAAAATCCACACCCATGCCCCTGCCGGGACTCGAACCCGGGACCTTCGAGCCGATGGCTTACCACCGCAGACCGCTCGACCACCCGGCCGGCAATTATTGTTGGGCTAAATGGAAATCGAACCTAAGTTTCCTACTTACTACCTCGGCTTGCCCTATCACTGAACAACCCCATCACGACCAACATTACGGTACGTTTGATTTCCGTGTATCTTGCGAATACGTTTTTAAGCTGCAGCTGCTACCTACTTGAAGGATAAATATTTTTCTCAAAATTGGAATTGAAGTTTATTTAACGCTTTTAGGCAACTTTGGCTCGGGCAATTCACAAGTGGAAATAACATTTTGTAAATGAAAAGACAAGATTCTCTCGTATTAAAAATATGTAATTCTTTTATTTTGAGAGCTTATTTTTCTTTTTTAATACCTAACTTCAGACTTTCAAGTGCCTAAAACGTAATTTATAGAACCAAAAAATCCGCGGTCTAGTCCTGACTTATGAGCGAATGTCTGTGAATACGATCTAACCATCAAGGAATCCAACCTGCAAATAATAATATACAAACTGGAAGTCGAAAACATTTCTGAAATGGTGTTTTAATCGAAGAGTGAAAATTGAGAGTTAACACTAGTTAAACATAATAAACACTAGTTAAACAAACAGTCGCTGAGTAACATGCACCAGTATGAGCGGCGGCTAGCTATTTTATCAGTGAAATCATAGATAGCATCATAACAATACACCTGAAAAGCTCTTAATTTAATTGGGAACAAATCACTTTACCAGGAGAGAAACACATGCTTCGAATAACAATACCATCATGTCCTTATCGTTCACCACGACTGCTGTGATCCAACAGCAATACAATTACATTATGCTTATTATTACATCCTTGTTTGTACAGAACAAGATAGCATAAACCTCTTGTCACGATATTATTGTCTCAAGTAACGGCAGCTATTTCCGTAGAACTTCAAAGTGTCTTGAAACTTTGGTAAACTTAATTTTTATATGGGCCAGTCTAGTAACTTTGGACTTTGGCCCGTCACGATTTGCCTTTAGCTGTTAATCCACGTCCAGACATGGAAACATGTTTCCGGAAATATTGTTTGCAAACTGTTTCCCGACGTGTTTTTTGTGTTTTCTAAATGTTTCCATTCAGATGTTTCCCAAATGTTTGGAAACATTTAGAAAACAATTTCTTAGGGCCGTCAAAAATCTGGATATACCGAAATCGGTATAGGTATGTTCGAATACCGAAAATTCGGTATCACCCATACCGAAATATCGATATACCGAAAATACTCAGTAGTAGAGCGTTGGCGCTGGATTCGGGAGGTCGTGGGTTCGATCGCAGCGATAATCCTGACAGGTTTTCCCAGGGTTTTTCTTCAGTCACATTAGGCAAATGCCGGGGTGGCACCAGCAACATAGACCCTGGCCGACATCGGCCTGAGGCTTAGATGCCTAAAAGTCATAAATAAAATGTAAAAAATCACCTTTCTTTCTTTATTTCTTTCTTTGCCTAAGGCCGGGATGAGGTAGGCAGAGGATGGGGAAGGTATTGTCCAGGGCCGTTCATAATTTACCATCGCGCCATTGCAGTTGCAGATGCATCATAATAATGAAATCCGAATTCTGGGTCTTTGAACCTGTGACCGAAATGGGACGAAGCCATAGGACCGGATATCCGAAACCCCGAAGATCGGTGTTTTGGATATCCGGATCCTATAGTGGATCCGGATCTGGCCATTCCTACTCAACAGTTTTCGAGTTACATCAAAATGTTGCTGAAATGCATTTTCCTGCTGGCTTTTATCCCATCGTCAAAACTGCCACTGCCTGAATGACTTTGTTAATTGATGCTACATAAAGTCGGTGAATCTACAGCAACTGTCTTTTCATTATCAGGAAAGGCCCAAACATTTCCTAATTAGAGCGGACTACGGTGGCTAAATGGGTAGAGCGCTTGGGTTCTTCGGTTCAAACCCTGCTCGTGCCATGTGAGCTTCGTGGTGAACAAACACCGTATGCGTGGGTTTTCTCGGGGTTCTCCCTTTTCCTACCACTTTCTTCATTCCACCAATAATTTCATCATCATCCATCTCGTCTGATTCTGAGTTGCCTAAAGACCTTCGAAATGATTGTCAAACTTGCTTCTGAAATTTCACAAACTTTGTTGAAAATGTCTCTTTATTGTATTGACAAACTGCAAAAGATCGAGTAAGCATAGGCTCCGAAACACTAAATTAATATGTCTCTAACGAAATGCGAAGTATCATGCACAGCGAAGCACACGTGTCAACCACAATATTAAAATTTTATGAGAAATTTCATTAGAATTATTCTTGTCTCATTAAATACTTATTTTTTACTTTTATTGTAATTTAGCTGAGCTCACTGAATTATTATTATTAATTTTCTAATAAACCAGATGCCTTTTCCTCTTCTCCCGTGCTGGCTAACATTTGTTAGACTTGATTTAGGGCATTTGCAGCCGATTTCGTGGCTTGGTTCTTCATTGAACTAATGACATAATTCCGTGAATTTTAAAATAAACATTCTTTCTCGTTTGCTCTTTCTCGGAAGTATGTAGGCCTACGGTAGTATGTGCAGTGGAAAGTACTTACAAATAAACTTTTGCATAATGCCCAAGTGTTAATTAAATAAAATGAAACCCAAGTATTACGGATAAAAATTCAGAACAAGAACTGAGTTCCAGTACCAAAGTGATTCACCGGAAAGAAGTACCTGTGCGTTTCGGACTACTTTAAGCCCTGACAATACTGTAATATATTACGGAAATACAGTATGTTATTTGTTCCGACTTTGGTTGTCCTGTCATCATCGATTTTCACTACATTTCTTCGAGCGGCTTCGAACGGATTTACCGATGCATCAACCTTTATTCTTTTACCGCCGTGAACTGAAACTTCATACCTTCGTTGGTAGTCATTATCAAATATTGTCTTACAATCACGGTATTTTACTTTAATCCGTTTCCGAGTTCGTTTCAGGCATGGTTCATTAGCTGCCATGATAAAAATTAAAACTGCACACTTTCACAAATCGCAAGTAAAGTCTGTTGCAGCTGGGAATGCATTTGTTGTGATGACGCTAGTATCACCAAAACATTCGTGTTTACAGGGACAACTCGTCGTCGGAAGCAGTGTTTCCAATGCAGAATAAGATTCAAAAACTATAACAGGCCTTCCTCTGTGGTCTGTGGGGTCAGTCGGCTGGATACATTTCCGGACCCCATGGCATTGGCATTGGCAGCTAAAATGTTTATGACCAGTTGAGCAGCTGCCTGGGCTCTTTAAGTTCGTAGAAAAAAATCTTTGTAGTTCTAACTTCAATTGTTGTGTCCAAATGCTTGCAATTTCAAGATGGCTTCGAGTGCAAATGGTCTTTCTACGTCAGATTGCAGGATTATGCATTTTTCTGTTTATCTGGCAATATGTTTTTGCTTGTGACTTGAAAAGAAAATACTAACGATTAGTTTGAGGTGCTTACTCATTTTCTAAAAACATTTTTAGTAGAATATTTGGTAAGCAAACCATCGTGTCCAGGCGGCTGGACATCAGGACTTAATTGTTGTTTTGTCCACTTGGCTAATCAGTGGCGAATACTGAGGATAGACAGGGTAGACAGTGTCTCTCCATTATAAAGAAACATTTATTAAGTTATTTTGATTTCTTTATCACGCTTTTATTTTGTTTTATATTTTCAGGAGGAAGTGCAGGTAATACGTTTGTATAGCAACAAAACGGGAACATCTTTTAAAAAAATTCTACATCATGTCTACCCATTTGTTTATCCGAAGTTTCGCCACTGTATCTAACGTAATGATAACACTATGCATCAGCGTGATTGCTGTGGAGCCTATTAGTTTTACCTCTCCTCCATCTCCACCTTTGCATACCAAACCACTAGTTAATTAAATATTAAAATATTTATTTTTATTTATCAGTTTGTTAACACTTATTATTTTGAGCTTCTGGTAGAAAATAATATAGAAACAGTAGCAATCGAAAATTATATTGGTGGAATTAGTAGTAACATTAAAACAAAATCTGTATTTTTTATCACTAAATCCATAATTTGGGTATTCTGCCATTAGTTATCTATTTTATTCAGGTTTCTTTCATATATGTATTCTGTCAGGATTTATTAGGTGAATCGTCCTATCCCAAAAGAAAAGAAAAACTATTCGCAACCCTTCGACGCAAGTACAGAGATATAAATAAACAGCTTGGAACAGTGTTCAATTTGTTATAAATTACGAAGGAGAGATCCTAATACTAGTGGTTGCTGGTACGTTTCAACACAGTAGCTGTTTAGATAGAAATACAAAGGTTTTATCCCCGGTTGGGGTGAATTTGGAATCAACGACCAGGATCAACGACATCCACACGCACAAGGAAAAATCCACGGCATTCCTCCACATCCCTTCTAGCAAATCAACACCGGTTTGGAAAGTGGAAAATAATCTGCATGAAATATAGAGCCTACGAGGCACATGAACAAGAATGGCTAGTTTCTGAAAATCGACAATTTTGGACTCAAACAATATTATTTTGTGCAATATTTTGTAGAAGAGTTCTGGGAATTTGCAAAAGGGGTGAGGGTTCTTTCTGGTTCCAGCCTTACCCCTTTTCTATCTTTGTTGATAAATATTTTATTTGTGTCAAACCTCCTTGACTACTTGCGTGACCAATAAAAACATAAGCTCAATCATGGGTGTGACGTTGCCTGGAAACCTAAAGAAAATTAATGTTGCTCACAAAAGCAACATGGTCGTATCAGAAAGTAATAAGAGAAGACAAAAAGCCGGTCTGGTAAAGTGGGTTGACAATACGTCCCTACTTATTGCTACAAGTTGAAATAAGATGATGGTAGAGGCAATTCAGAAGGTGAGACTGAATGAAAAGAAGGGAAAAGAATCAATTGAAAGTGAAGAACCTTTTGTGATAGGTACCTATAACGAATCAATGGGAAGTATGAACTTCTCAGCAATTCTTAGTGCGCATTGACATTCGATAATATACAATCATGCGATCTATGAGATCAATAACTCCCACTCTGTCTTCTCTTATTACTTCGTGATAAAACCATGTTTCTTTTCGGCCCAGTTCTGTCTTGTTAGTTGTCTATAGGTTCTCAGGCAACCTCCCAGCAATGATTGTGCATGTTTTCCTTGTCACGCAGGTAATCAAGGAGAATGAGACAAGTAAAATATATATCCACAAGGAGGTTGTGACTAGAAATAATCATTACCCATTTTTCAATTTCCCGGAACTCTTCTCCAAAATATTAATCAAAATAATCGAGTGAAGTCAAAAATAGTCAATCTTCAGAAACTTCTCATATCTGATCACGTGCAACGTACATTTCATTCAGATCAGTCCTCACAATATAAGTATGTGCTCTATTGACTTTCAAAAATTATATATATATATAATAATAATTAGCACGCAGTACAAATACAAAGAGTTGTGAGATCATATCAAATGCTAACAATGCAAGCTAGTACAGGTATTAAACAGCAAAAATTACCGCTTTATTTTAGTAATGCATTTCCCATTAAGACAGATTTTCTGTTTCATTCCCAATGTACAGTACTGTAATTTCTCTTGTACAATAAAGTTTGATTTTTTTTGTATTTATTTACTTTTTGAGTTCGAAGACATAAAGGGTACTTCAAGTTAGCTGGAATATAAACAAAACACCAGAAAATTGATTCCAAAGTGACTATAATACATACCAAATGTTCACTGGTTTTCCCATATAAAAAAAAAAAAAGTTTCAGTCAAAGCGAGTGGTTTTTTTTACGAGACACTCTCGGTTTGGATAGAAAATGTGATCGTTTGACATAGGACATCAATGTTTTACAGATGTTATTAATCCTTCAGAATTGATAGACCGATTTCTCATCGTTTTAGAGCGGTTTAGAAAGCAACATAGTAGTATTCAAGTAAGTTATTCACCATCCAGGGGCGTAACTAGACCCAGCGGAGCCCCGGGACAGAGATTTGCCAGTGCCTCTCAAGACCATGAAAATGTAAATCAAATAATTACGGTACGGTACCTTATTTTTTATTTTAGACATATAAATAACAATAATGTGCAGAAGGTACATGAGCATTACCTTTTTGAGGTACATAGGTTCATATCATTACATTTCGTAGGTCTAATTGTATTTTATTTTAAGTTGCACATTGTTTTCTGAATTGTATTTTTTTAACCAGGCGGAAGAAAAGGATATAAGCCTTAGCCCTGGGAAATTAATATAAATAAATAAATAAAACACTATAACTTAAATATAAGAATTTTAAGTTTCATGGTACTAATAATTAGAACTTCACTGAAATGACATTAATTGTCTTTTTACTTTCACTGTGAGTTAAAAAAATAAACTATCAATTATCCCAATCAGAACGATAATTAGTTTACATACCAGAAAGTAATGGGATGTCACCCGTCGTAGGCGTCGTATTTTCTCGAGCAGTCCTAAAAAAAGAATCAATCTTCATATTTTTTTCATCTCTTGTTCCGTTTTTTTCTTCTTTCTACGCTTTGCTGCACCACCTAATTGACTCATCGTGTCAGATTATTTTCGTGTCCTTTAGTTCCCTTTATTATCCTCTCTAAACTTAACACATTTGAAACTGAAGGGTTGGAGGCAAACTAGGCATGTGCGTAGGGCGACAACTACGTTTTAATAAACTCCTTCCTTCACAAGCATTCCCAACTGCACCCGCATTCAGCCGCCCCTGCCAAGAACAATCACAATAAGCAGATATCAGATTGGCGACAAGCGAGATCAATCCCGTCGACAACGGTTTCGCGTTAATTATTTACAGTAATATTGTTCCAACGCCGCGCTTTGATATGTAAGGAAACGCTTTGCCGTCAATTATTGGGCAACACAATTGTGTCGCGGGACAGTTTTGATCGTAAAACACCGACATCACGTGTCGAGCAGGAAGGTGGGGGAAGGTAACATATTTCCATTCTTACACGTAATATACCACCAGTACCGTAGCACTACCACGGTTTATTTTATTTTTTCATTTTCCCAAAAATACTTTTTCTGACGGACTCTATTTCGTAATTACGTTTTCCGTATATACACGACAGAGTCGACGGGGCCCTCAGAGCCCGTGGGCCCCAGCCTAGTTATGCCCCTGCCACTATCGAAAGACAAAGCCATATTGAGAAGTTAATGGCGCTTAGTTAAAAATGATAACAGAGGACCTGATAACTTTTTTCTATGAAAACAATATACCAGAATACATCATAAAGAAGATACATACAATAAACATCTTTGAACGTTGTTCTGAAGATAAAGACCGTTAGATGGCGTTGTTCTGCAGTTGTCCGGCTAGCTTTGACGTTACGGCGCGGAGAGCCTCGGTTATTTTTGCGACTAGGTATAGCCTTTTCTCTTTTTCATTCATGCCACTTATGAATAAATGCTGCCTTGTACTTTTTTGTGCATATTCAACATTTTATTACGTTTTTTTTTTCAAAATATGAACATTTCAACTTAAGAGAGTGAAAAACTTTCGATTGACTAGATTTGGTCATTAATTCAAAGAATTACATTCTCATAAAAGAAACACTATAGATCACGTAATCTGTTTTAGAGAGGAAATTTCTCATCATTTATCCGACAAAAATCCGCTCTGAAAGATGAATAATTTCGCTCAATTCGTGCTGAATTCTGTTCTTATGAATTTAGTGTATATATTTCAAGTACTTTTGTATTTATTTGTTAGTTGCAAATAGGAACATTTTTTCTCGAAGTTCTAAACTTATTACTTGGGGTATAAAGACATGAACATTTTCAAATACAGTAACTTTCTTGTCAAGGACTCTTTATTTTCAATACAATTTAATTTTAAATTAATTTATAATATTTTATACATAACACAAAATGCAAATTAAAAATAATTTTATTGAATATTAACCGATTTTTGTGATTTAGTCATTAAGAGGGAGAGGGACTTGGCTACGGCGGCCTGCAAAATAAGAGTCAAAATCCATTTAACATGGATTTTCACACATTTCAGGCAATATTGTGGCTTCCTGGGATTATGAAGAAAATTCAATGAAGACATTGCGAGCTGTTTTGTGTTTAGAAAGAAGGAGAAATATAATCGAAATTTCCATAAGAAAGTTGTTACATAGACTGTTAAAACATTTCTAATACGAAATACGTCTCAGAGCCTTCATTTACGATCCCATAGATTTTGTTTAAAGGCGTACTGAGTTATCTTTTTCGACAGAACGTGAAGACACCACGATATTCCTAGAAATGTGTGAAATATATGTTAATTTGTACCTTTATTTTGAAGGCCGCCGTAGCCAAGTCCCTCACCTTCATGAAAGGAGAGCATCTATTCATAATTTTCTTGTGTTCCACACTACGTCTACTATGATAATATTCCAACTATTCGTTCAGAAATCATTGTGTCCTAAGATACCCCAGGAAAACTTTGGGCATGTCTATATATGGGATTTAGGTTCCTATACTTCCAAAATGGATTTAGACTTACCATGACCATCACTAAGAAATATGTAAAAAGAAAATGTAAGAGATATTTTAACTTGATGCGTCATATAAGAAGAAAATAGCAGAGAAAAAAATAACTTTTTAGATTTTAAAGTTACACCAGTTGACGGTAATGCCCTACTTAACATTTTCTGTTTATTTATTTTCCGAAATTTACTTGAATTTATGTTCACAATCTGTAATTAATGTGCACAAAAACAGCAAGGATTTTGTCATGTATTTCTGAAAATGAATTTCCAGATTTTGTTACTGACTTTAGGAGCGCTTGAACACATTGTGTTCATAAAATGTACCTCACTTCTTGAATTTACGTTTGTTTAATGATACGCACATGAGAGCTAAACCAGATTTCTGCATAGTCTACGTTTTATTGTTTACTTCTCACATATCATAGTATCTGCTCATTTGACTGAAGTTGAAATCGGTTTAATGAAATGTATATTAAAACAGTGATATATATTCTTTTACAAAAGTAATTATTTATTGTTTGAATTATTAATAAAGTCCTGAACGAGTTGGTGACCTTTAAAGGACCCTGTAATGCCAAAATAGGAAAGTAATAGATTATTTTCTTTTGGTTGAACATGCGAGAGGTGGATGTTTTAAAATATTGTTTAACTCAGTTATCATAATTTTATTAGACTCCTTTATCCTTGCTAATTTGTGGTTATTTTGGGGCATATTTTGTCGGGGATACTTTGGGTATATTATAATGTGAATTGCTATTGTAACATTAATAGTTGGGACTTCTATAGCCCTGAGATAAGAGAATAAGAATAATGGGATGTGTCCAAGGCACTAGATGGTGTTTCAAAGAAACTTCTAGTTTGCTTGATTACAATAGTCTTTGTATTTACGCTGGATAATATCATTATCGTATGTCATTTTTCAAAGTCAATAGAGCAAATAGATATCTTTCATTGGCATTAGTTTTAAACATCCAGGCATAATACTACACTGGCCTATATTTTATGTCAGGTTTTCCATAATTTTTTCTTCATTGGTTTACCGTACCGGTATATTTATGTGCAAATTTAGTTGAAATTTACAGATAACCTCTGTTCTTTGGATTATTTGTATGTCCATTTTTCGTTTATATCAAATTTCAGCACGCACTAAATTTGTCTTAAGCTTTAGTATCATTTCAAATGGACAGTACAGTATTGTAGTTCAAGTTTGTTCTGTTTTTTTTCTAAATTTGAAGATATAAAGAATATTGTTTGGATTTCTTGGTTGCTTCAAGTTTATAACATAAATAAAGCAGCTGAGAATTGTCATTCCAAAGTTACTGCAATATATTCCAAATGCTCTGCATTTTATTTCTTTCTTAAAAACTGAAGAAAAAGTTTCTCTCAAAGGCATTCGCTTCTTATTTTTTAATGCATGTAAATGTTTCAAATATAGAAATTGTTCTGACAAGAAGTCTTTATTTTCAATACAATCAATGTTTGTACATAACATAAAATGAGATTATGAATAATTATGTTCTATATTAACCCATTTTCATGATTTAGCTATCAAGACGATCTCTTCTTTATTTCAGTGGTACCTCTGCATACATAATTCCCCAACTATGAGGTCAAAAAGCATTGTATCCAAAGCAGCACCCTTTTCTGGGGCTACTTTGGCATATCTATATGGAATTTAAATTCTTCTATTTCCCACTTGGATTCAAGTTTATCATTATAAAGTATGTTAAAATAGTGTAGAGGAGAAAAAAAAAATATTTTGATATGACACATTAAGAATACTTTTTAGTGCCCAAAGTAACCACCGTTGATGGTAATATTTTACTATTTTAGTGTAAGGATCAACCTTCATGGCAGCGTGTAAAATACAGAGTTTTCTGTACTCTTGACACAAAAACATCGACGCTGCGTAAGGTATTATCTTGCTCTTTTAGCTTCATATTAGATATCTGATATCTGTATCTCGAAGGTAATCTATACTATGTGACTTTTTGCAAAACTCAGCCTCAGTCCATAGCTTTGTCGATTTCAGCACGCTCTTTCATATTTTTTGCGACATAGTGTCGTGTTACCAATTGCCAATACTGTTACAAAACAAATAATGATATAGTTGTGTATACCTCCAGGAAGAGCAAGCTCAAATATACAAAACTATGTATTGAAGTCGAGTTTGGCAAGAAAGTGACATAGGGCAATTTACCTCTAAGATATGACCGACCTGCTGGTCTAGTGATTAGCGTCGGTGACTGCTGATCGTGGGGTCCCTTGTTTGATTTCCGCCTCTGCCAAAGGATTTTTCCCAAAGCGAGAGGGTTTGGAACGGTGTCCATCCAGCATCGTGATGGAATTGGGGAGCAGCTGTGAATAAAAGACAGTGGTGATTACATTCAGAGCGCAACACGTCTGGTCAGCGTGGTAGTAGTAGTAGTAGTAGTACTGGATGGTCCCTCCGAGAGAGGCCTCATACAGTAGTGGATTAAATATGGCTACGAATTATATACAGCCATATTGAATCCACTACTGGATGAGGCCTCTCCTGAAGGGATGAGTTGATCTACTGCTCTCACGCTGACCACAGGGGTTGGGAGGAGAGAGCCGAAACTCTCAACTGTGATTGCCACTGTCTTTTATTCACAGCAACTCCAGTTGCATCACGATGCTGGGTGGGAACCGTACCAGACCCTCTCGCTTTAGAAAAAAATCCCTTTACAGAGCCGGGAATCAACCCGGGACCCTGTGATCAGCAGTCAGCGATGCTAACCACTAGACCAGCGGGGTGGTTATATATATATATAATATTGTATTGGAAAAATATAATAATAAATTTACTTGGGCTCTGATAAGTGAAAATGATTTGTAATTATGTTATTGAATAGTTTAATTCTTAGAATCGTTATTACTACAATAATCACCTGACCTGAACCTAGCCCGATTGTTCTGGCAATGAATGCCCGGTGTCTCGGGGGATATGATGTCTCGAATATTGAATGCACATATGCCACGCTAACATGCAACTCGGCTCTGGCTATAATGCTAACCAGTATGGTAAAGACCCTTTCCTAAAGTTAAAAAAAAAGTTATTGTTTGTATACAGGAAAACTATTTTCTTTGAAACGAGATACGAGCATACTAGTGTTTAGTTAAATGAGAATGCTCATATCTCGTTTGTACGAAAATTATTCCTCAGTGTTTTCTGAATTTTAAGAAATGGTTTTTACTCTTGTGTTTTCGGCACCACACTACCACGCAAGATCTCTCTACATAACATTTGCTTTTGCATATTGTTAGAACCATCATGTCCCTTAACTTATCTGTGACGCTGTTGATTTTAGATAGTGTTCTGGGCATAGCACCCTGAAACAACGCAAAAACCCTACGCTGACTGCCTCTTCACATTCGTCTTCTACTCACATATCAATTCCATACGATGCATAGTTTCAAAGATCTTACAAAACCTGGTTGTCCGTGGTAAATCCACACGTTCGCCACGCATATACAAACATATCTTGTACGTTTGGTGAACGGAATTAGGGGTACATTACATAATAAAAATTTCATAGTAAAAACCCTAGTATATCATAACTTGTGTGTTGCATCGGTTGTTTTCTACTCAACTTTTGCAGTGATCTGTTTACGATTTTCTACTGGGACAGAAAGCACATTTCAAGGGGTTCAACCAATCATGTCTTTGACGGAATGATTTGAGTGCCTACGTCCTCGTTGTCTAACATAGGAATTATTTGAATGCAAATAGTCT
>JAGDQP010015930.1:0-10910 GCA_022664845.1 Lepisma saccharinum | reverse complement strand
TTTTCTTACCGTTAATAATGTCGTTATCCTTGCAATTATTTTGTCTTTATTCGACTAAAGATCTACAAGCCCGCGGTTACTGCAAATATATGATTTTGTATCGAAATTTGTTTTGCAGTAGTTGAGAGAAAGTATTTGACTTTTTTCTTCAAATTTTACAATGTTTCATTTTTGTGTATGCTTCGATTGTCCTTTCCTTTCCTTTCCTTTTGAATGCGATCTTAGTTTTCCGAACTTGACGGTTCATAGTCACTTATGGATGGACTCAGATCACATTCTGCTTTCGTATATCTCAAACTCTTATTATTACTATTCTCAGATTCACTCGCCTTTAGCTGCATACCTCCCACAAACAACAGCAGCCAGGCCCTAATTAGGATTAGTATGTCATTCCGAAATAGGCTTACTCAAGAAACATTTACGACGGATAAACAACCTACTGTTTTGCCAAGAGAGTACGGTACATCAGACGGTGCGTGTCCACTGCTCAGTGTCCATATAATTTCCTCATTACTGAAATCTGTGCTTTCAATTCTCGAGCTGAAAAAAATTTCGCGAGGCACGAAAAAGCTAATCGAACGACTATAATTAGATTTCTTTTTCGATCCGAACTCAGACCATAGACAGATTTTCAGAATAATCGGACATGCCAGGTTCAGGTACGTCCGTTACGAAAACAGTATGTTCATGTCATCAGCAACAGTTGTGCTTATATGTGTTTGTTGAAACTGAAATGGAAAATATGAGGTACATGACGAAGATATTTTGGGCTAAGAATTGAAAATGGATAAAGACTTGATCCACTCAAAGACATTCACTTGGTAGACAAAATATTACTCCACAAGTATGGTACTCCATATGGAGGTTGGTGCTAGAAATAGAAAGATATATGTCGTTAAGAATATTGCTTTCATATGTTTCAGAGAATGAAGCGTAAAAAAGAAACCTACCCAACTATTCTCATTCCGATTATTTCCTTTGAGTAAAATCGCGACATATACCTTATTTTGCGTAAATAAACATGTGGTGTCACGGAAAAGTGGGTTAAGTCAACGGTGAGTTTAGTCATATAATTATCTCTTTATAGAGGTACAGAATCGTAACCCATATAATCATTATGCTACTAGTTATTACGATAAAGACAATAACAATACATCTAAAAACAAAATCACATATATTGCATAGACGTATGGGAATTTGACATACTATGATATTTCTTTTGCTTCTTTTGTGAAATATAGTTCTGATGAACCCCACTTTTCTTTGCCATTACAGAAATAAGCTTTTGCCAGGTATGCATCTACGAATGACAGTACTATTATGTAAAAGCACAAAAAAACATTGCATGTATATTATTCAAAATTATTTGGCCTTAGGCAGTAATATTCAAGTATTATACCATATTACAGATAAAAATGCTCATTGCTAGCAACAGCACTAGCACATAAATTGATTGCTTTTATTGTCTTTCTCCACAGATGATGCAACATTAAAGTAACAAAAAGCGCTGAATAATGGATGTATCTTCCTGTGCAAACCCATGCCCAGGCCAGGTTACAGGTGCCTCTGCGTTGCTGTTCACAAATTTGCTTCAAACTATTTTCAATGCACAGTGCGATCTTGGAGATCCTGAACTAAATCCTCCAGACGTCAGAAACTTCTTACAGGAATATGATTTTATTGTAGTAGGGGCAGGATCTGCAGGTTCTGTTGTAGCCAACAGACTTTCAGAGATTAACGAATGGAACGTACTACTGTTAGAAGCTGGCGGAGATCCGCCTGTGTCTTCTGAAATCCCTGCTTTGTTTTTTGATCTTATAGGGACCGAAGTGGACTGGAAATATCTTGCAGAAGCCAACGGTAAATCATTCCTCGGGATGAAAGATGGGAAATCTCGTTGGCCAAGAGGTAAAGTGCTAGGTGGCACAAGTACTATCAATGGAAATTTCTATGTGAGAGGTAATAAAAGGGATTTTGATCAATGGGAATCCTCGGGTAATCAAGGTTGGAGTTTCGAAGATGTTCTGCCATATTTCAAAAAGTCACAAGATATGAAAAGCAAGGGGAATTTTGATAGCGAGTATCATTCTTCTGGTGGTTATTTGACAGTTCAAGATTTTGGAGAAGATAAGTATTTTGACGGTATTGTTTTAGAAACTGCTAAGGAAATGGGTTTCGAAGTTAGAGATTATAATGGTGAGAAACAGACAGGTTTTAGAATTTCACAGGCAACCATTAGGGACGGAACACGGTGTAGCGCTGCTAAAGCTTTTCTTAACCCTATACAAGGTAGAACCAATTTGCATGTGACCAAATTTGCTCTTGTTGATAAAATAATAATAGACGAGGAAACCAAAGAGGTACTTGGTGTAAGGTTTACAAAAGATGGTAAAATATATGAAATTAAGGTAAAGAAGGAGGTTATAATATCAGCAGGAACAATAAACTCTCCTCAACTTCTCATGTTATCTGGTATAGGACCTAAAGATCATTTAGAAGAATTAAGCATACCGGTCGTTAAAGATCTAAAGGTTGGTTATAACTTACATGACCATGTAGGTTTTATAGGTCCAACATTTTTCTATAAGGATCTATCAAAACCAGTTTCCACTGCCGATAGCTACTACAACTATTTACAGTACAGGACAGGGCCTTTGAGTACAGTATCTTGTTCACAGGCAATTGGATTTATAAATACGAAACTTTCTGATCCCTCAGTAGATCATCCAGATATTCAGTTGGTATTCATAGTGTTCCGTGGAGAGGATATTCAAGGAAAATATGAACTCAAGAAGATAATCGGGCTAAACGACGATGTATTCAAAGCAGTTTTTCAACCAGAATCAAATCGTGATATTTACGTACCTCTTGTTCAATTGCTTCGTCCAAAATCCAGAGGTTACGTTAAATTAACCGGCTCGACATTTTCAGACCCTTTAATTTACCCGAATTTTCTCGATGATCCCGACGACGTTAATAGAATTATAGAAGGAATTAAATTTACCATAAACATGAGTGACACAGACACAATGAAGTTAGCAGAATCTGAACTTTGTAGAGAAGCAATCCCTGAGTGTTCATCATCACCGTTTGGATCTGATGCCTACTGGGAATGTGCCGTTAGACATGCAAGTTATGCGTTTTTCCACCCTGTAGGAACCTGCAAAATGGGACCTTCCTCAGACCCCGAAGCCGTTGTTGATCCTGAACTTAAAGTTCACGGTGTTACGGGGTTAAGGGTAATAGATGCGTCTATTATGCCATCTGTAGTTTCAGGAAATCCAAATGCAGCCGCTATTATGATAGGCGAAAAAGGAGCTGATTTAGTTAAACAAAATTGGTTATAAAAATAAATAGAAAGATATGAATTATCTAATCAAGTAAATCATTCTCCAATGCTATTTCAGCTTCAAATTTGTCACATGATTCACATACATGCAAAATTCAATGATTTGAAAACTGTATTCAATGTTCCAACTGTTTCTTGTATTTTATGGGGCGCTGAATTAAAAAAATGACATTCATTTTATCTCTTCACATAAGGGTTTACCACAAAACGTTCTGAAAAAATTTAGGGAAAATTGCTCCCATCACTGGTAAGAATTTATTCAGTCTTTATTTACATGACTTATTCCTTTCAAACTTTTTGAGTATTCTGTGTGTTGTAATTATTTTCATAACAAATTTACAAAATAGAACCAGTAACATTGAAAGAGAGAATAAAATAGTTTTAAAAACTAGTTTCTACAATATACTCAATGGATTTTTTTTACATTGACCTTCACAGATTGTAGAAATGGCTACAATATACACATAGGTAATGAAAATGAATATTTGTAAAGGAACATGTTAATTATTTGCAAGAAAAAGAATGTTATTATTTAGAATTTGATTGTAACAGCTATTTAAAATGTAATTTGAATGTACAGTATATTGCGAATCGATTAAGAAAAATCGTATAAGTTTCTATATCTTGGATATAAAATCAGAACAAAGCTAATTGCATATGGTAACTCACCTTTTAGGAGGTAATTCTGACCCACTGTTACACAAATAAAATTGTATTTCTGAAGTAATTTCAAGTACTTTTATATTAGTTTGTGATGTAAAGATGGATCGTATGTACTTTTAAAAGAAAAATATTACATAATATGTTGGATATTTTGTACTTTTGAACATAAAAATATCGTGTAAAGTATTATGAGAAGCTACTATGTATTAAAATACAAGTTACATTTAAAACCTTTTTTTTCTCTAATTCCAAACATCAACAACCTATCATTTTAATGTGCCACTACATCAACTTACTTAAAGTTACGCTCATATACTTAAAGGCTCAAATATTACTTAAAAGCAGATAATGAATTTTGTTATTCTCATTAGAAAAAGATACTCACGGAATTTTGCTTGCTTGTACGGGCTCTCCACAACGATAAAAATCATAATGTTGTAGATGTTTTAAATAAAATTTAGGTAGGTTTCCTTCTGAAATAATGGTGAAACTACTCCAAACAAGGACAGACGGCTGCGATGATGTAACCACATCCTCTGTAATATATTGTGGAGAATGGCGTGCAAGTCGTACTAGTGACGTCATAAGTAGTGTGTTTCACCACGCAAATGCGGACTACCCATCGTATTGCAGCGTGTACTTTCGTTTTTAAGTAAGAACTATACTGATCCAATTTGTAATATGTCGAAAGCTGTAGCTTAGCAAGATGTAACACTTTCTGTGACAAGATGATAGGTGCAGCAGTACCACAGTTACCTACATCAACGTAGAGATTACCTACACCTTGTAGGATGCAACTCAAACAATCACCGTGAGTTTGTCACGTAATTGACCTTTCGTCATGGAGTTCTCTTTTATCTGGTGACATTCTCCAGATGTCTTATTGTTTATTCTTCTTTCTTATGCAATGGATCCTATAACTTTTGGCTTCCTAATGAAAGGGATTTCGAAATAGGGATTATTCATGTCAAAGATACCTTACCGGTAACATTGTAAAGACACGCTCCTTATTAGATATTGAAACCATTTTAAAGAACTGAACACATTGTAAATTACGAATTGATGTTAATTCATTAGACTTACTATATATAGTCCTCTATCTATCGTTGTTTTGTATGTCTTGTAATTCTTTCAATTTTGTAGTAAGATTATTCTTAATTTTATTATTAGAATTTAAGTCTGTGATAGTTATACAATTTTAAATGCTGTCTTGCACTTCCCATAGCTCTGTCACCTTCGGCATTAAAGCTATAGCAGCTTCAACATTACGAAATTCGTCAATATTGGCGTACTTTTGGGATAAACTATTAAGAATATTAGTCAAAGAAGTATATTTTGTTTCTAGATCACTAATGTGTTTCTGAATATAAGCACTGAGAGTGTGATGTGTTAGTACACTATACTCTAAATATTTTAACATATTCTTTAGTCCACTGACTATTTCATTAACATCGTGAACCGATATGAAATTTGAATATTCTTGTATCGCTTTTTTTAACTTCATTCTCCATGTTTATCTACACTTCTTGTGTGCATGAAAGATCTTCCAGTGTTGGAAGAAATGATATACTGATTTGAAGGTTTTGAAATTGAATTTTAATATTTTATATCACATAATGGAGGTTTTCTGTAGTTTCGATAACATTTTGAATATTGTTTATTGTCTTTACCTATTGGTAGGTTAGGAGTATCTTAATAATTTCTTGAACGGCAGTTAATTTCGATTTTAGTTCATTCTTTTGAGTTTCAACTAAATCATTTTGAACGGTGCTTATAACATGCTGAAGATTTAGTCAGATGTAAGATTAAAGCTTTCTGATTTTTTATTTAATTTTGAGAGAGCTTCCTGTAAACTAGTTTACTCAATGGGGGGATTATTCACAATTGTTGGAAAATCATTTAATTCGATTTGAATAGTTGTGAGCTCTGAAATGTTATTAATTATTGTTTCAAACTCACCAAGTTTTCTACTAATTTCAGATACATCGCTTTAAATAGGTAGATTGGTTAGAATCGTCACGAAGTTTATTTGTTTCGTCAGTAATGGATTTACATTAATTTTGTAGTTTCAAAATAACTTCTTTCATCTTTTGAAGTTATTGTTAGGAGGGAATATTTTGAACAGCATTTTATAATGTGTTCACAGCTTGTTAAACATTATTTAATATGTGTCTTGTATATTCGTAAGCTTTGTAATTAAAGCATCAATTAAAACTTGTGCATCAGTGTTCGAAATGAACTGATTCTTTATTAGTTCTACTTCAATTTGAATCGTTGTTATAATATTTTGAACTCCGCCCAAATCATATTCCAATACTTCATAAGCACTTCCAATCAAAGGTTCACATTTCTAAATCCATGTTGCAAAATCTAAAAAAAAAAAAAAAAAAAATCTTCCATCTCTCACGTCATGTTTTGTCGCTAAAGCATGTATGTAAAGCTCTCTCTCTATATAAAAAAGTGTAAATCTTTAGGAGCTATGAATTTTGTAGTGATAAAATTATTCAACTAGCAACACTGCAATTTTCCTTTGAGATGAATTCATCCTCAAAAATTCCGGTAAAGGTAACATTCTATAATACCAGCTGTCCCAGTCTCCGCTGCTTATACATACTTTTACAATAAGAAAATAGACTGAGAATTTTGGAACTTACAAATCACAAGTTTAGATTACTTGTGAACTCATCTAAAAGCTTTTACGAACAAATAATTGCGAATACATATAATATAGACTGTAATTGGCAGAATTAGTAACAATCCTAAAAGGTTATACTCATTAGTGAAGCAGAAAATCCGTAGAAAACAGATAGATCCCAGTGGAAATTACATAAAACGATTTATCTGCTATTGAGTCTGATAGAACGCATCAATGCTAAGATAAAACTAATAGTATGGGCAGCAACAGCACTATTTAATGTTAACATCTGCAAACAATTCAAAACTATTGACCTCCAACTGTTAGATCTGCAACAACCCCAGTAGCACACATGTTGATTAAATGTTCATAAAACCGTTTAATGCCCGCCTTTTCAAAGATTAATTCAACCAAAAACGTTGAAATCGTTGAAAGGCATCAACGTGAGTGCCAGGGATTTCCCCACACCTCCTAACATCCCCTTAAATTTTGATGTACACCCAAGATAAAATAACCATGGTCTTTGATGTGGGGAGTCGACAAACCGTGTTCAAGTAAGCAGTGATCATAGAAAGAGGGAGACAGAGAGGAGGAAGAGAGTAAGTTTGATGTGTTGAAATTTAGCTGCATTGCAAACTAGTCATAATCATGAAAAAGAAAACTATTGTTATAAATCGGTGTAATATTGTCAAAGACACTTGGTCTATGTCCTTTATTCAAATGCAATTAAAATGCTATCGGTCCATTCGAGAGTAGGCATTGGAGAGAATTCTATTCGAGAGTAGGCGTGTCTTTATCTTGGAGTCTTGTTGGTTAATTATTGATTTCTTTTCAGGAAGTCCAGCGCCAAGTCCAATTGGTGCGTTGGGCTAAGCCTTATTGGTCCCGAACCATAGTGAACTTTGCACTCATTCAAATTGAATTCCCACTTTCCTTCCAACTTCGGAACTAACTGTCTACAGTGGATGGTAACCTCGTCGTTGATACTTAATTTCATTCTTCACAGAACAGCTGTGATGTTATCTGCGAATTTTACTGGTGCTTTGATGTACAGAACGAAATGCAAGTCAGGTTTCTGAAGCCTTATTAAGGTTATCTTATACCCCTCCTCTGATATCTGATTCGTAGTGCTGAGCAGCTTTTTCTTTTTTTCTGAAGCCTTCTCCCTGGTCACTTTCCAATCTATAGCTTGGCCAAGAGGGAACAATTTTACCCCTGCTGGCTTGCTAAGGACTTCTCGATGGAGATTACGCTTTTTTGTTTATCTCTTCACTGCTTTTGTGTTGTCCAATCTCCATATTTTGTATGTTGTTCAAGGTGTCGTTCAGCTCCGGGAGGTCCATGGATATTTCTGCTTAAGCGTATACATATTGTACTAAAAAGGACAGATTTTTTAGTTCGCTTTATAGGGAAGGTTTAGTTTTGCACTTAGAAGAACACGTAGGACTATTTCGATCAAGGAGTTATATCGATCAGGGAGACAAACAAAAACGTAAGTCAATACGATTATGATTTGCGAGATACTTTTTCAGTCTTCACTCTATGACTGAAGTACCACTGGCGGAAAATCTTGCCCATGACGATATTGACCTGGTTTTTCATCTGATCGATATAGCTCCCTGTGATCGAAATAGATTAAGAATGGCATAAAGAATGCCACATTTTCTATAATTCTTTCACGATAACTACAATCTCCAGCTCGTTGCCCCAGAATAGTACGGCAACCATGGCTTCTAGCATTATTATATTATTTTACAGTTTCGGTGATAAGTGAAATTGAAGTTAGGTGTAAATGTTAGTCAGTGAACAACCTGTTCAGCTTAGTCATATTCAATATCTCAAAAGGTTTAGTTATTTATGTATTATGTAAATGATAATAGGAATATGTTTTTATGTATTAACTAGCTGACATAAGCGCCCCTTGGTGCGGGATGAATAAAATGTTGTACTTCACTAATTACGTTTAAAAAATTTCACTGAAATTTACGTCACTCAAAGTTGGAAACGCTGTATCTCCAAAACGAAGCGGAATTTCACTCATGTTCATAGTAGCTCTTTTACTTCTGTCCATGTCGAATTCACCGTAGATATATCTTTTATTTAACAAATGAATTTCAAGGTTTCGTTCCCCCCAGGTCCACTCCTTCCCCCTGTCCATCGCACTTTAAATTTTGTAATTCTCCATATCTCATCATCATCTATCTATATTCGATTCGGATGTCAGTGACGACATGTGGTGACTCTGTGCCTCCCAGTTTAGACTGATGGTGACATAAACCAGGTGGGAGTTGAATTTACTTACTGGATGCACCACAGAGTCAGGTCGTGGATAGTGTGTCTCCGAGCCAAAGCTATTTCACAAATTTAAGATTTTTCTACTCCTTGTTTTTTTTTTAACATCAAGTTCGTTGCTCGTTTGCGAATTTGTTAAACCTGGGCTGCAAAGTATCTGTATCTAATTTTATTTTACAGTTATTGAGGTGTAATATAGTGGTAGTTTATTTGACTTTCTGCAACTTACTGAGCAGAGCCATTTTGAAATCCTAAAATTTAGACTGTTACACAAAGTGAGGTTCAAGCTGGATAGCTTGTGTTGTGTGTGTGATGTGAAAATGACTTGAAGAACAAGATCAACTGCGCAGGAGAAGGAGGAAGGGAATCAGGAATGTAAACAGTAAAGACCAGCAAAAACTTTGTGAGGAAATACCAGTAATACTTACGTTGCAGTCCAGCTTCTTTTCCCTACCCCTTTTTTCTTATCGTTGCAGAAAAAGAAGCCATATTGAGTGGACGTCTATGTTGTGCTGTCCTTGTGTGTTTCTGTTGTTCTATATGGTAAATGTTTTTGTATAAAAAAGCAAAACAAAAAAAAAAGATAATGGTAGGGCATCCCTCCCAAAAAGTTCCAAAATTAGGAACAAAGACCGGGAGAACATTATAGACGCCTGGTATAACACCTTCTTGGGGTTACAATGAGCTGGAACGAAGTAAAAACCGGATGACAATGTACGAAGTTCTCTGCTAGCTCCGGCAGTAATACGTAGATTAAGAAAATTTGTTTTAAGAGTCCTCACGTTCAGGAAACACAGGTTAAAGGTGGTAACTAATGAACGTACAAGGCCTTGATGATTTGAATTGCTACTAGTCTCATTAAGCTTGATAACTTTCTTTTATAACTTGTGGTTTTCCTAACACGTGAATTTTGCACAGACAAAAGACTATCCTTCTGACTCGATTTAGAAAGGAGTGGGAACTTAATAGACATCTACAACAGGGTAGTACTACCCTATACTGTCCACTAGTACTACTAGTAAAAATGACAAAACATACTGTCAGTACACTTTACTTTGTTAGTTAAAGTTTTATTGTCATTTCCTACACTACAGTAGATAACTTTCAATAGTCGTATAGAATAACAGTCCTTCGATTCCAGAATCTTCCACTAAGATGCAGCACCAGCACCTGTACAAACTTTTGATTGCGTAACTTTATCGCATAAAAAAGATACTGGGGCCAGTTATTTTACGTTAAAATTTTCTATAAAGACGTAATAGGAATCTGCTTTCATAGGATTAGTATCTTAGAAGATAAAAACAAAAAAGAATGTTCGCACTCTACAGCTCGTATAATTGAGCTATTTCAACGTATCAGCGTCTGTATAACTAGATACAAAATATGAGAGAGTACAATAATAATCCTGCAATTACATCAACCAATATATCATTAATTTTATTGTATTTACCATGCAAGAGTGACAAATATGGAAATTATCTGATGCTTTCTTTGACAACCAACTATTACATTAATTCACAGTTTCGATCCAGTTGGAAAACGAAAACACAATATTGCCAATTAAATAGGTTGAGCACCATGAAAAAAATAAATAAAAGGACATATAGTTACTCTTGAAATGGTATGAAGGAGTACTTTTGAAATTATTGACCGTTTACTAGAGTTTATTCGACACAAGCAAAATACAATAGACACTCTCTCTGCAATTAGTCCAGAAACTATACTCAGTTTTAAATTGAAACATTTATTAAATTTAGAGGCTTGAACATAGTTAGTTTAAACATTAATGAACTATGCCTCAAATAGAAAGAAGAAATTACCTTGCCAATCTAAGCTGCATTCAAGGTGCACTTATAAAGGTACAACCATTTGATTAAACATAGCAACCGATATCGATTTTCATCAGTGATTTTCACTAACAACATGTGTACATTATATGGAAAGGAGAGGTAAGAATGGGAAGGTGTATTT
>JAGDQP010015929.1:11260-41601 GCA_022664845.1 Lepisma saccharinum | reverse complement strand
CTCTCTCTCTCTCTCTCTCTCTCTCTCTCTCTCATACACACACACAAGCTCCTTGTTTCAGAGGACAACAAATCGAAAAGGACTTTCAGTAGCCACAGTAAAAAGCTTGAAAGCAACCACTGGGTTCTTGACCTTCCTTAATGAAGGAGATATCAGCTTCGAGTAAATATCGGATACTAATCTAATTTTCGGCATCGTATAAGAGCAGTAAAACGAGCTTACTTGAAGGAAAAGGAGCCACATTAAGGTTTAAAACCTTAAAATATGCTGTCATTAACCATAACTTATGCCCTAGATTGATTTTAACATATATTTTTTTCTTCATGGATTTTCACCAAATTTGCGGTAAAAATTAAGCTATATGATTCTTAGTAAACCGTTTTATATTATGATAAGACATAATACGAGAATCATAGTTCACTAGTAGGCATAAAATTTTGTGTAAGAGAAGCAAGGTTATGTTGATATTACCAGTACCTGCACTTTCTCCAAGTAGAACAGTCTTACACTCAGCACCAACGCAAGTCTCATGGAACCACTTTTGTCCTTTGCAATGACACTTGATCCAGCAATCAAAATCCTTTGAACGCGGATCAAGATAAGAAGCAAGGCAGAAAAGATATTTGTGTATTCGTTACATTCTCTCCTTGTGTTTTTCTGTCATTCTAGTCTAAACATCGTGGAGATGATATTCAGGGGATGAAGATGAAAATGTTTTTTTCTCTTTTGAACTGTTTTCTTCAAAGACGATTTCCATAAGTTGTCTTTTATTTTTGTCTGCCGAATGTTTTCAGGCGAGGTAAGAAGTGTAGAAGATATCCATCTTCCTCTCACAGGCATATGTGGTCGTTTTTTTTTTTTTTTTTTAATTGGTAGAATAGTGTTGAAGGAAGTAGCTGCTTGTTCAGAATCGATCTGTTCAGTATTCGGGTGAAATTTTCGTGAAAGACTTTGATTTTGGCTTCTCTCATTTCAAGTTCGTTAACATTTGAGTTTGCGTAAGCTCGTGGATGCGAACATTGTCGGTATTTTCGTTAAATCAATACTGTACTCTGCACCGTGCCTGAAAAAGTCTGTCATAAGTAATATCTCCCAAAGTGAGTTATCATAAGAAATGAAACACTTCAGAGAATATTGAAATAAAACTCATTTTCACAATATATCCTCCATAAAGGCCTTATTAAAAGATTCACACTTCGTAATACAAGTAATATACATTAAAACAATGCATTTCCTTTGCTTTAACTCTTTTCACCCATAATTTACTGACTTGATTCAGGTTAATTTGCTTCTGCAAATATAATACACACTGGCAGCCCTGTGCTTAGTCTTAAGACCTCCGTTATGTCCGCGTTACACATGCCATGTTTCAGTATATTTTAACACCAAATGTCTCAGAAATAGGACGCTACACTTAGGGAAAATAACAAAATAAACAATGCCTTGTATTTTAAAAAGTTAATATTTACTTACTTATATTCTAAAGAGTAAATAACTTGAACCTCTTCTCACAAAGTAGAAAGTTCCAAGCAACTACACCAGGAGTCAGCACTGCATAGTTTGCGTAGATAGTTGACTGACTACAAAAATAATAATTGACCCTATTCAGACAATGACGCGATTCATCCGAGTTTACCAAACTATGTCGGTCTAAAAATACATTCTAACACAACGTCAGAGATGATAACGATTTTTATTTCACTATATCAGATAACGTGCTTTATGAGTATAATTTAATTTGATGCGTTTAATAGTCTGTTTGGGACTGACCTTTTCCAAAGATGGTTGTTCTTTATAAATGTGATGAGTGATGGTGATATACGTTGATTAATGTTTAGTGCTCACGCTCCACTAAACATCTCTATCTGATTTTTTGTTTTAATAACTCAGGATACACGCTATGTGGCCATTTTCAATTAATAGTTTGATGTCGTAGTACACACTTTTCTCAAACAAGCAAACTATTTGAATTATCAGGTACATTTTTTTCTGTTTGCTTGTTTGTTTTCTTTTAAGTAAATCTATAAAATCGAATCGTTTATTATTGAAAGATGATGTGTCTACTTTTAAAAGTTTACAAAGCGAAGAAGAAATCTTTTTAGTCTGCTTGACAAAGTCCTTTGAGTAATAAAAGGAACTTTCTTGCCCCGTATCACTAAGAAGTTGCATGCTGTCGTACCCGTTTCTTCAACAAACGAAATGTGTTCTAGCAAAGAATGTATGGTGTTATTTTAGACTTTACTATAGTGACCGGCTGTATCTTACTTCGTAGAATGTTTGCTTCGCATTCTGGAGGTCCTAGGTTTGATACCAGTGGACGAAAAACCTGACTGACATTTTGTCAGGGTTGTTCCTTATTCACACCGGATAAATGCTTGCATGATACCTTTAATTTATAGGCTCCGACCTTTTTTCCACGTCCTTTCTCCACCCTATACCAATTTTAGTCATAGTTACCTGAAACCCATAAATTAATTCAATTCAGACTTCAAGATATCACAAAAATGAACATGTAAACTTTCAATAATGAACGATTTGAATGTGAATACCATAAACTTTCGAGAACTGAAACTTTCTTACGTTACATCACAGAATTTCCGTACTATTCATTTCGTTAATTATATTCAGAATATATATATTTTTTTTTAAAAAAAAAAGAATAATTATTATTAATTTATTTTTATCATAGTTTGCAACTTACATTGTGTAAAGCTAAGGAATGGTTTCTACTCAAAGACGGCTACGATATAGATGATCCTCCTTGGACACCAGGTAAGCAAAATGTTACTCTACATTTTAATTGTGTGATTATCGTTACTTGGTACCACTGTTTTAGTTCACTACAAACCATCTGCAATATAATAACGTAAGAACAAATCTTCCGGACAAGCATGCACATTGTTTCAAGAGCTTATTTGAGCGGCTTGATTATACAACACTGGATTATTCAACCAAGTATGAAGTCAAGAAAATTACAATTCCACCTTTGTTGAAATCTATAATAAAAACTTAGGGATAATATTACATATGTAACATACATACGCACCAGATAGCTTTTACTCACAAGTCGCTCATTTCCGAAACATCTTATGTTTGTACGTATATCCTTTTCAAAACAAAGATATTTGACATTGTCATTTTCCTCCGCGATCTTCCTTTTCAAACAAAGCTTGATATCTCGTTCCTAAACGTTTAAGAATCCTTAAATAAGCGTCACTAAACACATAACTCCGTTATAAAAGTACAAAGAAATAGTATTTATAGTTTAGGACTAATCCACGCTGAAACGACAAGATACACATTTTGAAAAGATACTCTTTATGTATCCTCGTTACGAAATACAAAAGTTATCTTATTGTATTTTTACGTAATATTTATCCAGAAGAAATTATTTTTTCTGAAAAAACTACCTCAATCAACAACAGGAATTACTCCCCACAATCTTGTTGACTCTTTATGAGGTAAATTTGTATTGAAACCGTGGTAAAAGTTGTTCCAGGATTAATGATCAGTGGAATTATTATGCATATTCCAAGAAAGGATACAAATGCTTTGAAAAGAGGTCACAAAAGCAATGAATACTTAGAAGACATTGTCTCTACAATTATCATGTTCGCAATCTGAATCAAAATTCTGCAAAAGAATTAAGCCCCAAACATTGGCGGCGAAATAAGGGCTCAAACTCCCTGAGCACCGAACAATGTATTTGTTGTTGGTGGTTCATTCCTCTTAAAGCTTTTATGACAATTTTTACGTATTTATTTATACAAAGTATATAGCCGTACGTCGTTATTTCAAAAATCCTAAGACTTATTTTATTTTTAGGAATAACACGACTTTCTTTCTTTCACGTTGATTGCAACTGATAAGGTTTTATTACTGTATCTGTGATAAATACTTATTTTGTTTCTTCCACTGTTAACCAATGAGCATTGTTGACGTGCTGCAGTTTTCTGAGATGGTCAGTACTGATTGCCTGCTCCACGTGCTCCTTCGCTCAGAAAGACTCAATCGTTTGCCATTATACCAAGCACAACTTGTGAAGCTGCACCCCATTTTCACTTTCTCGTCATCAAATGAAATTTGTGGCTATGTTTATCTGAGATCGAAAGAACATTGGTATCTCTGTATCTCCTCTAGGGAAAAGATCAATTCCTGACTGCACATTACTGCAAAACTTTGTCTCTATTGTACATCATTGGATGCTTCTCTAAAACCGTGTAGTACCTTGTTTACATTCATGGCTAAAGTTAACCAAGATCATTTTAGTGATGTAAACGGTAGTTGCCGTTAACACGGGTTTCAAATGTAACCAGCGTCAACTTACGACTACCTTTTTAACGTTAGTTATCAAAACGCAACATGGCCGTTAAGCGCAGCTCACTTCGTGAGTTTATTTATTTCTTTATCGAAATCTATAGCATCCTAGTGTTGCGTGTCACTTTTAAAGTATAAAAGAATGATGGCAGAACTAATCTACAAAATGTCACGCTAGAATCAATTCATTTGTGTTCAGTATTTTATAATTTAAACTTCTACTGTGTAACCTTTTGCTTTAGTTCCATGATACTGACAAGATGGCAGTACAAGCACGATAACCAAGTTAAGTTGCGTAGTCTAAACGTAAGTTACTTCAACCATGATTTTTATCATCGTAACCATCTTCGAAATTTAAACAAAGCATGATTCCAACGTTTGATCTTCTAGTTGTAATCAGATGAGTCTCAACCGTTTTCAAGAGACATAAAAATTAGGTTCTGGGTTCTAATATTTGTAAAAATCTACTAAATGTATACATAGCGTTTTTTTAATGAAGAAAAAAAGAGTTGATAACTTTTGTGGTAGAAATTTCACACTAAAGTGACTGTAAAAAGTTATTATCTTCCAGAGTACTGATCTAGGGCCTTGTCCCAATATTTTGGGGGAAGATGCTATACCTTGCTAAACAACACTAGTTTTGCCTAGAGTGTTCATTCAAACATAGATCATGACAGTAATATTTAAATTGCATCCTTTTCACAAAAGCACAAGAATACAGAACTTAAAATATTATAAAGCATGTTGTTGGATATTATGTACGCCACTGCCACTAAATTTAAAAATTGACCTTTCCGGGATTTTTCTGATTTTAGTGCAACACGTGAAAATATTTAATGTATGTATCATTGTAAATAGCTTAGTTTACGTATAATTTTTAATAGTTTACATTTCCAGATCGACTTCTTCGAAAACTAGGAATTTCTCTACCAGTGTGTTCTAAATATGTATATTTCTTATTGTATTTTAGGTTCTCCAGTAGACGTCGAAATGGACATGAAATTTTTACGTAGTCTAGTAATCATGGAAGCGGAAGGAGTAAGTGATTATGATATAATACTTCATTATATTTTATTTATGTTGTTTGTATATCGTGATTATGTCTAGCCTTAGGACAATGTTTAGTTTTGATAGATTTATTACTGTGCAATCTACGATAAGTTTCGCTGCTGTAAGAAATACAGCATTTCCTTTAGAAATTTGAATCATTAAAAGGAACTTATCCATCAACTTGCGAAAGACACAAGCTCTAATCACCATACCACCTCTCTGTCATCCAAGCATTCCTCGAAATTGTAAGTTCTTTGCGTTGTAGATAACGTACAATTTCAGTGATTCTGCCAGACCTCCAAATTCTCAAGCGTACTGTCAAAAAATCAAAAGAAACTGTGCAAAACTCCACTTACACCTTCCCAATTTAGACTTTACGCCCCCCAAACTTACAATCCTGGCGGAATCCCTGTTTAAGTTCGACACCAATAAGAGCTTTTAGAATACTTCATTACTAAAGTAAACTACAACCTCATACTCAGAATATCAGACAACAAGGTAACAAACAGGGTTAATATTTTGCGTCGGTTAGTTGGAACATCATGGAGACTGTGTACGAGAACCATTCTTAGAACCTATAAAGTTTCTTTCTGACCTGCAACCCTCAATGTTTATATTTGCAGTAACCTGCGTCCAAAATATTCCATCACAGACTTTCCATTGTTTAGTGCCATGCCGTTAAACTTGCATATTAAATCAAGCTATTGATCCCCATCGATTTATATCGACGCATCAATTTCTCCCCAATCCCTCAATCTGTTGAAGAACTTATCTCTCGAAACTATTTCAAAGCTATAAAACGTGGAAATTCATTACTTATGGACATTTTTCATCACCACGTAGCACAAAACATACCTCCAACACTCACTCAATATATCCCTACTGTTTTCGCTTTTATGTTACACTCAAAAAAATATTGGTGTTTATTGCCACCCCAAAAGGAGTAATAGAACACATCTACCCCTACACCAATTCCAGGGTTGGGTAACAACAATTCTAGTGTTGGTTAACACCATCCGGGGTGTCCAACACCGTTTCTGGTGTTAACAAACACCTCTACCGGTATTCAGAAACATCGTTAGGAGTGTTAGTAAACACCATTGAAGATGTTCCCTAACACTTCTAGCGGTGCACTTTAACACTCCTAACAATATTTCTGAATACCGGTAGAGGTGTTTGTCAACACCAGAAACGGTGTTGTACACCCCGGATGGTGTTAACCAACACTAGAATTGGTGTTAACCAACACTAGAATTGGTGTTACCCAGCATTGGAATTGGTGTAGAGGTAGATGTGTTCTATTACTCCTTTTGAGGTGGGAATAAACACCAATATTTTTTTAGTGTAGATAAGGACAACCTCCTAAAACAAAATGACGCTATATTTCATTCTATCAATTCTGTAATTCAATATCTAGATATCTGACTCGGGCTTGGACCAAGTACCCGATGGAATGGGAAGAATGACATATATATCATCTAACAGAGCAATGGTACCGATTATAATAACCTAAAATTTTAACTCCAATGAAATTCTAACATCACCTCTTTCCGAGCTTGAAACATTCAAGAAAAAATCGTTAAATTTCCGAAACTCTTACAAATTATAGTAAATTAATTAACAGTAAATACAATAATACTAATGCACGATTCAAAAATAAAACAACTATTAGCGAAGCAATTAGACAAATCAAAGTAGTAATTGTTAGGAGTTTTTCATCGAGCATTACTAATGTCATCGTACTCTTTTGCCCATCCGACCGACGAATAAATTTGGGGGTTTGACTTGCGAACAAGAGCAGCACAAATTTATTAGTACCCTCTCAGCTCGATCCTGCGAAAGGTTATTAAGGACGTACTAATGCTAAAGTTCTAATTACTAAGGTTACACTTTGAAAGGAAATATAAATCTTGCATTTTGTGGTATGACACAGGTGTTAACTACGTGAAATCCTCGCCACATAACTTTTAAAATTTACTATTACGAACACTTTCTAGACACAAGCGAAATCGTGATGTACAATTGGTGAATTTCTCCACATAACTTTAACTTGAGAAAATATATTTGAAATAAGACATTTCCACTTACCAAGAATGATTGACAGAAGATTGGGTCTTTTGCAGATAACGAAAGTCTGAGAGTAATCACACACAATGCACAAATGGAATGTTCGTCTTCCATTCTGGAGAGAGTTCTTAACTTCAACAGTTCTCTCCGGTCATGAACCAGGTGTTTGGTCCTTGCACTGCCAAACTCCATGAAAACTAAGTCAAAACTCTAACACTAATGTAACACAAAACTGCAGACCAATTTCTAAGTATTTGAGTCTTTTTGTCAGAATGAGTCTTGAAGAGCCAGGATGTCCATCTGTGGGTTTATTCTGATGTCTTCTGAACTTTTCTGATCCAGATCGTTTGCAAACTTAGGATTTTATACGATTTTGGAAACCCTGTTGATGTCTGCTCTCATGGCACTGAAGTTCAGGTACTACGTTCGTTATTTTGACCTTGGCCGAATTGCATCAGTCTGGATAAAAAAATTGAGCCTTAATCGTTTGAAGGTTTCAATTTCTATGAATCTAAGTACTATCACATTTCGCTAAATTATTATGAATCTTTACATTTCATGGGTTCCACGGTTCTAGTTGTCATTCAAAACTGTACGTGTTCGACCTTGGTGGTGGAACTTGCTTGATCGATGGAATCGGTGATAGGCGTCGTTTTCACATGAATTATAACATTCAGATTTCTGTATAAGTCCGCAGTCTTCTATTTCGCTACGATCGTTCGGTGGGAAAATTCTTGTTTTGAGACTTACAAGGTTCTACCTGTTATTGAAATCCTTGGGATCTGTCCTTGGTTAACGGAATGTGCATTATCGTGGAATTAGGTATTAACGACGTTTCTCAGCTAAATCAATACCAGATTTCACTGATTAATATTTTTTGTTTCTACGAGAAAGTATACTTATTACTCTTACTACAGGTTACCTGTTGCTACGTAACTGGCGACTCTGGATTTGCTTTGCAACTAAACGTTGGCATACCAATTAAATGCTAATAATAATAATAGTTAATATACATACTGGACAAAATTATACATTCGTCAATCAATCAGTGTTGAATTTTACGAATGAAAACAGTGAATGGTTACACTAACATGATTCAACCTTGGGATGTTCATGGTTGTGATCTGTGGAAAAAATTATATCAAGACACTTCAACAACATATACGTCTTTCATTAAAACATTTTTAATGTTTTTAAAAGAGATAACGAGACACAGTTGTAATCGATAATACACAATCATTTTGTTCCCCATGCTACATTGGCATGTTTCAATAAGCCTTGCGTAAAACAAGATTTAGATTACATCCTAAGAGTACATTCCGTTCGAAAGTCCAACGATATTCGGATTTAGAATTTAATTTAATAATTGTGTAAAATGTTAATCTCTGGCTCGAATCCGATGTTCCTAGTGCAAACAACATTCTGTTTGAAGCATTTCATCCTTGAAAGTGGTCTCGAAAAATCGTGTAATAACTATGTTCAATAGTTAATTATTAAATGTCAACTTAATATTACTACATATCTACACATACTAACCAACCAAAAATCCCTAAATACACATTATGAATACATGTTGTTACACATTCATCCGCAACACACACAATTTACATTTAAATTGTAGGTTCTACAACATATTCGCCTTTCATAATCAATCAAACAATAAAACATAATTAATTCCAAATTTTCCGTAATATAAAGAATTTACTTCACTCTCTGGAATGTTATTTTAAAAAACGCAAATATATCCATAAATCTTGTAGCGCAAGAGCTTACTATTTTATCCGTTCATAACTGTAAGAATTCCAGTTAACATAATAAATAAGTTGCCCATTCTTATTTAAACTCATGTTGTAACGTCATCTCAAATAAACTTGATTCGTTCATTATATTTTCTCATTCTTATGGGACAATAAATACATTTAAATTCATTTAATTTCGATATGTCAGCAACAATATAATTCCAAATTCAGAAAATTTATTTCTGTTTATTCTTCAAAATGTATTATCAGCAGCATTAAGAAATATACATAACTTTAAAATTTGCAGAAGTTACTACAATCTTCCCATTTGCCATCAGACTAATAACAGATTTTAGAAGCATCCACAAAACGTAAGCGAAATTTGGTTATTTCCCTCTGTTAATGAAACTTGATATTTAGAAATTGTCTTCAATATGACTGAAGGCCACCATTACAATCACTGCAGATCGTCATCATCAAATATATCTTCGAAATCATTGAAAAAGTTGGCATGAACTGCTTTCTCATTTGCCGCCAAATCCAATAACAGGCAACCAGAACCTCCTGCCTCTTCCATCTCCATGTATGGACCAGCTCCTTCAGGAAACATTTCATCTGCTACAACGGTAGGCTTCATGTTAACGGTTACCTACTTATAATTATGGGAAGTGACAAACGTTCCGTCAAATAAATCAAAATTACAGTAGGAATATCTCATGTGCCTTGGTATGGCTACCTGGATTGAGGCTATATTACCTCAATCATACTCATTCTTTGAATTAGTAAGCTGCTTGCTGTATCATCACCAAATAATTGAGTGATACGTTTACCTATTTCCTTTATGAAATGGAGGCCTTCTTTTGCCCATGAACCACTGGATTCGATGGCTATGGCTACGAAATGTAAGATTACTGTGTTTTCTCCTTTTCCTCGTTTCTTTTGGACTAGCGATGTTTCCCGCTGAATTGAGAAAAAAGGGAGGTTGGAAGGAGCGAACGTATCTGAGCAATTGAAGCCCCAAATTAACGATTTGCCTCTCTTCCAAGGTAACAGTCATCCCATCTGGTCTTTTACCGTCTGTTCTGCTACATCCAGTAGGTTCTCGTACTGCAGGAATGCCACCTCAGATTAGTAATCTCGTTATAATGTCATTAACACTGGAGTCACGAGGATGTCTACATACTTAATTATTACATATTAATTGTCAAGGAGTGCAGTTATTTGATCGCTTGACACCAACCATTTTATGCATATTGAAAATGATTTCAAATTACCTAAGGATCTAGGAAAATCACTATCTGAAACAGAGGTGAATCTGTATAATGATGAGTAGTCCCAAAGACAAAACAAATGGAAAGTTATTTGGTTTGTATCTGAATAATCTGTTCTGTAAATATGATCCGTAATGATTGGTTCCTTTGTATTACAACAGTATGAAATCTGATAGTATTTTTATACTTTTACAAATAATACACGAAAGAACTATTTAATGAAACTGAGGAATACGATATAATGATTAAATAAATTTATTGTTTGATTTCATATTCTTTCTTTTAACTATACGTATTTTAACTTTCTGTTGCAAAACCTCATTTTTCAGGAGATTGCCTTGGATGTGCTTATCGGATTTTACTGGAGAGATTACAGAATTACACCTTTCCAAAATCTAGATGACGTAGCTGGTATTGAATTGTTTAATCACTCAGCTGTGGACATGATTTGGATTCCGTGTATTCACTTTGAACCCATGAAGACAATGAAGGTCATGGTTGGAATGTCCAAAATACACTCTCTTCGGATGTACAGAAAATTGGACAACCTCATTCATTATAGCTTTGCGTAAGTATGTTCTTCAAGTCGCTTATAAGTAGGTTTACTTTCATTACATAATAATTATTTGGAACTTCGTTTTCTTCATGTGGTAAAGAGTTTAACAATGTAGAACTTAGTAATATTGTGTAAGCTTTCGTTCTTGAAAGACTTCAGTGTTTTCATGTTGCTACTGTTCTTTATACAGATTTAACCCTTAAACCTTTAGTGCTTAACCCTTAACCAGTCTAGAGGGAGTACAGGAATACCCCACCGAATGTTTGGAATCATGTAGTTTACAAATGTGTAAAGACAGGACGCTGAACTTCTAGATTTTCACACGATTTAGTGTGATGTTGGATGTGACATAGTGAACGGGTTCGCTCGTTCTCTCTACTAACTACTGCTCTACGGTTGGGGTACAAAACTACCCCATCAGACAGTAAGTGTAACTTTTTCCTTAGGATATAAAATCATAGTGTGCTTAATAATTCTTCGTATTGCAGTTAAAATACTTGAAGTGTTACCCCTCTCTTTTTCTAATAACATTAACGGAAACTAAATGTGCAAAGAGAATACGTACAAATCAGAGCAAGTGACAAGATAACACACAATGTGAAGCTGGCAGTCAATACCAACTATGTGCCAATTACTCGATAGCTAGAGGAAAACTAAGATGACTTAAGTTAATATTTGATGCTATATTGAATGTTTCGGGAATAAACAATGAAGTGGTGATGAGATCAAATCTGATACACAATTTGAATCTCGTAGCTCGTACGCTACCTACAAGAAGGCAATATTGCAAGACATTTGAGATGTTCTTTGTATGTCAACATATCAAAAGAAGAGCAACCTGAACCCTCCAAATTATCTGCAATAATAGTAGTCAAACCAGTACTCTCAGTGAATAGCACCCCGAGCCAGAATCTAAAAGAATTCCACGACTCTGTAACTTTTGCCCAAGATCCAAGAGAAAGTAAAGCACTTCAAACCTATTCAAAGTTTTGAGAAAAGTGTTTGTAAGAAGCAGTGCAGAATGGTCTGTTCAGACTGATTTAGTTTGAAGGAGTATTATCTTAAAGCAATCCAACAATAAATCACCTTAGCAGAATCTTAGAGTTTATGTGCAACAATATTATACCAGTATATTTCTGTACTACACCAGACCTTAAGTGCAACCATATTCCATTAGACACGTTAAAGAATTAAACTAGCTCTCGATTTTTCAGTATTCCATAAGATATGGTGTATAATTAAAAGAAATATATTTTTAAATTTTGATTAATTGATGAAAATAAACTAAAAGTTTCAACCAATCTGCTAAGCTACAAAAGTTATGTTAAAAGAGAACATGAAGATTAATAGTTTTACCAATTGAACGAAGAGTCACTGTTGCGGTGTTCCACAGGTGTTTATGCTCATTAGACTATGTTGTAGGAATATAGTCTAGTTATAAAGAGACGTCTGCTAACGTCGCTGTCCATTGACCGACTGTCTCTTTCAATGAGCATTCTACTTATCTATATACGAGTCCGGTAATATCTGCTACCATAAGAAAACTTCCGTAAACTTTATTTTATATGGGCAATTCTTGTAACTATTGACATCGGCTTCTCTCAATTTTGCGATATGATACTTTCTTAAAATGCCCAATGTGCGATTCGATCCGCCAACCTTGTGGACGGTGAGCCAACGCCCTAGTCCGCAAGGTAATTCAGGTCGGTTGTGCTAAAGTAAGGCTATCCACAATGAATCAACTTAGTGAACACTGCGAGAATAATATCTAGAAATTATATGCGGTAAAATATTCATAACTGGACTTTCTCTTACATAGCACTAGATATCCCATAAAAACCCTATGTTGATACCCGATGTGCCTACAATATCCCAGAGGATTTGGTATCAAATAATAATACTCTAAACCCTTTACTTCGGAGAACATTAATAGGATATTCCAGTTTGTAATTTTAGGAATGTCTTCAGAATATACCTGAAATATCACAAGAAATGCACAGTATATGCGCACATCCCAGACACTCAAATATTCGTTGAATACTCTATTAATATACCAAAAATATCGTACGATATTTGTCGCATACTACTAAGATATTCGTATCACATTACTAGGATATGCATGTTCTATATGAGCTGAGAGGCGTTGATTTCCATTCTGAAATTAGAAGTTTTTCATTTTGTAATTCAAGATAGCGGCAGACTAAAAACGTCGCTAGCCACTTCGTTCTCCGGACCGAAGCGTCAAGGGTTTTCTTTCTTCTGTTGACCAGATGATTCAACCGGTCTACGAAACGTCTTTGCTATCAGAGAAGTAGTTTGTTGCCCGCGTTGTTGCTGCAGCCGATAATGCTGAGTATGTTGTCAAGTGTTGAGGCATAGTATTGAGCACCTTGTTGAGTGTCATATTACAACAACTGTATCACTCTTTTTGGTCACGCTCAAGGAAAGGTAATTCCGATGTCTACCGCTCATTAGGCATAAGCGACAGTGAGCCTACACCAAATTGTAGAAACTTTTTTTCTTAATGTCCTCTATGAGTGCTAATATTCGCTGCAACGCAGTTAGTGTTACTCTGTGAATCTAAAAGCTATCAGATTAATTTTAATGTATTCATCCTATTTCAATGGTTATGGGTTCCTTGCGTATGTGATTTATGGGTACAATGTTTCTAGCACACAACAAAAAACATGGTGCTTTAAACGTACGAGAGGGATAATCAAAATTGTAATGGCTGAGAAAGGGTGTTTAACCCTTACTTTCTTACAACTTTCAGTTGGTAAGATCTTACTAATGTGATCTATCACTTTCCTGTTTTAATTATTACCGAATCATGATATCTGATCCCCCAAAGCTCGTGGGTCACCCCCGCATTTACACCTCTTCATGCATATAAAAGTAAATCCACATTTTTACTAACATTTGTACTTGTTCGTACGAACAAAGTTTCGAGACATGGATGTAGAACGTAACGTAGTACAAGAACTCCGAACAATGGTGGTTGTTCCTCGTATCTGAGCAATCAGAGTTTTCATCTTTCATCTTGAAGATTCTGCTTCGATTCCAAGGATTAGAATACTGTGTGTCGGAGTCCACGTGAAACTTAAATTCCACGTCTTGTGTATCCTCAAAGAAAGTTAATTGTAATTCAAACAAACTAATAGAATCAAAGTGGTCCCATCAGGAATCGAAGTGGGCCTTTTGTGCAACTGTCATTTTTGAAAATGTCTTGTTGAGCAATTTTATCTCAAAGAGGTTATCTCGAACAAAACAAGTACAGTGCCTCTTCTGAAGAAAGGAAAATTGGAGTATTTTGGGGCATTTTTGATGTAGCCATTAATAAGGTTATGATAATATTTAGTAGTATTAGCAACTGTTTAAGAAAATGTACAGGTTAGGTCATATGGAGAAGGAAGTAAATGTAAGCCAAAAGCA
Source organism: Lepisma saccharinum (assembly GCA_022664845.1). Taxonomy (NCBI): domain Eukaryota; kingdom Metazoa; phylum Arthropoda; class Insecta; order Zygentoma; family Lepismatidae; genus Lepisma; species Lepisma saccharinum. The sequence continues at coordinate 27,169 of JAGDQP010015929.1, read as the reverse complement.
AAGTCTTGCTTTCTTACAAAGCCTCTATGAACCTTTTTATTATCATTACATTACTATCAACATTATGATAATGTTTGGCTAAACGAATTACATCTTCTAATAACATAATATGAAATTTTATTCTATTCAAGCGTACAGCTACGTCTAAGAGCGCTATTACTGTGTCGAGCTTGCTGATCAGCTTGTTCGCCCGAGCTTTCTCGATGAGCAAGCTCAATAGTGTAATAGCGCCTTACACTGACGAGTTTTCTCGTCGAGAAAACTGATCATCAAGCTCGACAGTGTAGTCGTAGAAAATCCGTCAAGCTTGCTTGTTGACCAAGCTCGAATAGCGCAAATTGTACTCGAGCTTCCTCGACAGCAAGTTCGTCGACCAAAATATTGAGCAAGCTGATTAGTAAATTTGATCGTGCAATAGCGCCTTAACTGACATTTTCTATTGTAATTACAGGGTATCTCTAATACTCTCGTGTTCCATGAATTTCAACGAATTCCCGATGGATATCCAAGAGTGTTCATGGAATGTTTATTCAAGTAAGTTATCCATAATTTCTAATCATTATAAATCACAAAGACAAATATTTCTAAAACATAAGTAATACAAAGGGTTTTTTAAATATTGCCAGGTGAATTACTTAGATCGAAACTAAAAATGCAGTTCATATACACCTTGCTGAATTTCTCTTCGTTTCTGAGATATAAGAATCCGACTTTCGAGTACAAATTGACACTCGCTCGATAAATCAGTAACCATAAATTGAATGACTGACTGCACTTCTAAATAAATAATTTGATTCTTTAATCCACAGAGATTCGCTACAGACCCCTAGTTCATCGATCATCAGTTTTGTGAAGTTGTTCCAAGCGGCAGAAAACAATAGTTTTTACCTACTAACCGCGTACTACATTACAACCTTCCCTGCAAGAACGCGAGTAAACAGAGCAAGGTATGCATATTGTCATGTCTGTCAATTCACGTGGATCTTACAAGTAACACGATTTCAAGTGGACACTCAGATCCAGAAGAGATATTGATATTTAAAATCAGCATAAAAAACCGAGTAAGAAGAGAAATTGGAGGGGAAAGTTTTAAATAGCATTGTTTTTGGTACGCTACTTATGAATATCTGGTGATCGTTACACTCAATGCCGCGCACTACGGTGACAGACAGTCAAATGACACTGATAGCTGCACATCGCTATACTCATAGTCACCAGAAACCCCACTGGTACAAGTGTGGAATTGGGTAGGCTAGAATCTGTAGAATGGCACACGAATAGTAACAAGCAAACATACTGATGAGGTTGAAAAAAGTTGTGATTTTTCCCAGCTCATGATTAGAATGTGCACATGTAAATTTTGGCAACCCGAGCGCAATTGGTTTGGGAAATATTAATGTTACAAAAATCAGATTATTGTCTGTGGAGAGTGGGATAAAAGTGTTGAAATACCATTATACTTTTAAATTGCTGAAAGGAAATATATAATAATGGGTACTGGGTTGAAGGAGCTACCTTGTGGAGGATATATGCCTTATGACCGCCATCTTGGAGTCTACCATATTGAATCGAGATCGATTTTCTTAAATGAGAAGGGAGTCGTGGAATATGTCATTCTGGGCTAGAAGTTTACGGAAAATACGTTTCTGATGTCCGTTTTGCCGTAAATGTAATATTGAGAAAGAGTATGTGATGCTATCATGGCGCAATGATGCAATAGCCTGGAAACACATATTTCTTCTCGAAATAACGACGGAAATGAAACCTAAATTCATATAAAAATTTCTTAAGTGCGCAGAATTCTCTCACCTTTCCGTAATACCTTTCAGTATAGTAGTTGAAGTTTACCTTCAGGATATCGACTCAAATAATATCCAAGGTCATGTGCTGCTTTTTCGCTTTTCGATACTCTATGACAGCAAATAAATCAGTGGAATTTGATTCAATTGGTTGTTTTACACAAAGTCTTGCTGTTGGTCAATAGGTTTTGTTCGCGTCACGAATACTTACAATTTCACATAGAGGGATAAAACTAACAGACCAAAGCTTTTAAGAAATGAAAGGGTTTGATCACAAATCAATAAAGCGCCTAATAACACACACATATACACACAAACACGCAAACATATGACACACCTACACATGAAAAGACAGCTGAGGTTTAATCTCATGACTAAGTGATAACACCTCTCGACAATTATTATTTCCGAGGGCAAATGAGCAAGATTTTGATTTAGTTTACGAACTATCTCGGTATTCGCCTGATGATATGAAAACCCTCGAAGAACATAGGTAGGGTGCACAGCAGCAGGAATCGAACCAACGTCACTCCTTCCTAACCAACTGCCTACAGTAGACTTTATTATGTTGATACCGCCTTGTGTTGTTTTGTGTGGAACTGCGAAATTTCGCACATGCGCAGAAAAAGATTTTTCTCTTAAACATAAATAAATGTCGTCAAGGAGAATTGGAATAGAACAGAAAATGTGTAAACGGTTGAACGTGTTGCAATGTTTGCCATAATTTACCCATACTCAAATGCATCATACGATTTGGCAAATACGTTTGATGAGACGAACTACGTTACCTGTATTAATACAACGTAAATAATATCTGAAGCAGAAAATGTGTCAATAATTTATTGTATTTATGGACTTTGCGTATCTATGACTCAGACTCAGTCCTAAATACTAAGGATTCCTTTGTAGGATCAAGGAAAGAATGCTGAACGGAGTTGGCCAGAGCCTCAGTTGAAGGTACCATCCAGGCATTTCCCTTGTATGACAGGGGGAAACCGTTAAAATCTCAGTCAGAATGATTAGTCGCTAGTATCGATCACAGAATCTCCCGAATTCGAAGCTAACACTCTACCAACTGGGATACAGTTGCTAGGTAAAAGTCCCTACCTATTACAGACCGAGAGAGTCGTTACACATGAATATAATATTATATAAAGATCAGATACATTTTAAAATTGAAGATATATAATGATATGATATTCATGATATTTTTTGCAAATATGGTTCATAAGATGTTACGATTACATTCCTTTGTAGTACAATTTTAAAAATTAACAATTATTGAAAAGTTTCTTTTCATATTTATATTTATATGTCTTTATTATTTTTTAAATTGTTTCTATTGCATATTTTTTTATGTAATTTAATAAACATATTGTTTTTGACGGCTTTTTAGTGGAATTCACTGACACATTCATGACGTTACGTTGGTCAGACAAACCTCTCGGAATAGGAAACAATTGGGATGTACGAAACATGGAACTACCCAACTTCAGGATCGTGTTCAAGACAGGAAACAAGAAATGTACAGAACTCGGTAAGTTAAAAAGAACGATCGAAATATAACTACAACGCAAATCTTGCTGTTTTTAAAAAGCTATTTAGGGTGTTTTAGAAGTTCTGCATGACTCTAAAACCCTATGTGATTGGTTTATTAAAATGATTTTTGTTTAATACAGAGAAAACTTTCTGATGAATGTTTGATATAGTATGGGTGATCGCCAGACCACCAGCTGGGCATCATTCACGTCCAAACACTCTTGCAATATTCGCTTGAATCCAGGAATTGCGTTCTGACGGTGCTCATTCGGTATGTTCTGAATCACATCTGAACTTCAGGTCATCCAGATCTGTCAGTCTCTGTGCATACATCTCTTGACATATTCCCATACCCAGTAATCCCAAGGCGTAAGGTCTGGTGATCTTGCGGACCAAGTTGTGGAACCTATGTGGCCAATCTATCTCTCCCCAAATTGACTATCAAGAAACTCTCCAACTTCATACGCGAAGAATGGGGCGCATCATATTGCTGGAAGGTGATCTTATTGATTATGCCTAATCTCATAAGTTCCGGGACAAGAAATGTGTGTAGCATATCCAGGTCACACGATGTCCTCCTTGAAAAAGGATGGGCCAATAAGGTGGTCCATGGAAACTGCGCACCACACATTGACCTTCGGACTATTTCGCTTTTATGTATCGAATTGCTGTAGATTCTCAGCTCCACAAATGTGGCGATTATGTCTGTTAACTCTCGAAATATGGCTTCATCAGTGACAAGCATGTCAGACAGGAGGACATCACTACCAATCGCCATTTAATTGGGTTAACATGAGTTAACTAAATTACTATTTCACGTCGCATTCCTCTTCTATCAGACTGTACAATTCGTAACTTGTAGGATATGGTCTTCACTTTCTTGCGTACTATACTGTGTAACGTAGACGTCGCCACTCCCAATTACAATTCTAGCGTACGCGGGAAAAACAGTATAAGTCAGAAATTAGCCAAAATGATATAAGTTAAAATTTGAGATCTGTATGTGATGCTCCACCTTCGGTTAACTTGGTATAAGTTAATTCTAAACGTGAGTTGAGTAATCGCTTCTTTTTACTTTTAGAATAAGTGGTATCATGCGTGGCAGGGAAGAAAAACTCGTCTCCTGAAAAACTGTGTTTTCTGACTTATACTGTTTTTCCCGCGCACGCTAGATATTATCTTCGTATTGTACTCAGTTACAGCTTTACTGACCTACCTTCACCACATCGTCACTTGTTCTTGGCCTTCCACTACCTGAAAAATCTGCTATGCTTCCCCTAGCGTTAAACTTTTCGCACTATCTCTGGATACTTGTCTCCGTCTTCTCCACACCAAAACACAATATTAACTCGGCAAGTCATAACACGCACTGAGCTTTCTCCTGCATTGGCGCCATCTAGGAATCACGTGATCGTGCGATCACTAGTACATACGTCATTCAGCTGTGTGGGCAGAACAAACGTTTAAAGTTTTCTCTGTGTAACGAAAAGAAAATTCATTACAGTAAACCAACAATAACTTACAAAGTTATTAGGTTTTAAAATCCTGCAGAACTTTTTAAGGAAATACTTCTTATTAATTCTCAGCTATCTGTTCTGTCACAGGCTGGTGGTTAGGTATCTATATTTATATATCTAGAGAGAGAATATTTAAGCAGAGAGGAGAAATATTTCCTAAAAGGAGGTATCGGTGGTAATGACAATTGGTACTAAGTGTTTTGGCTCAGGCTTACTAATATTGCCTGTTTTCTTTCTGTGAGAGAGATATATATACTCTAAACAATATTAATTATTTTCTAAATCCTGTACTTCAGAAATTAATTTAGGGGAAGGAAGGTTACAGTATCCACTTAAGCAAAATCCATTTTTGTAATTTATTTTCTTGAAAAAAAATTGACAAAATTTTTACAGTATTCTGATTACAATTACCACAAAAAAAATCATTGTTATACCTGCGCTGCAATTCCTTATACGAGAATTGTCTTTCTGCAACTTTCCGAGGTTAAAATTTTACCTTACGTAGGGGAGTAAAGTGGCCATGTATTGTTCTTCACGAATCCTTCAGCAATAGGAAAATGTAGGGCAAAATCAACTTATTGTCTCGCTCTTGAGATTTTAAAAAAATCAATCCGCAAGAACTAGTATGTCTCACCTAAAAATCTCAGACTTTTAGTAGTCAATACACAGCCTAAACGGTTGGAGCTAGAAAAACGAAATTTGGTACGAAGGTACATCGTCACTAGCAGATTAAGCAAACAATACAAAATTTTAAAAAGTCTCCATCTTGGATCCAAAATGGCCGTCAAACCCATTGTTGCATAGAATACACAGTCTAAACGGTTGGAGGTAGAAAAACGAAATTTTGTATGGCGGTACATCGTCACTAGTAGGTTAAGAAAATGTTACAAAATCTCTCCCAGAACGTCATTTTGGATTCAAAATGGCGGACCCCAAAAATTCATTACATAGTTTCATCCTACTACGAGTTATCCCATTCACTTTCAATCGAAAAGAACACCTTTTGCCCGGTGACGAGCTTTAACTGGATATAAATTTATGTGTTATTAAGAAAAGAACAATTTCTGAACGCTTAACTAATAAGCATACCTCTCTCTCACTTTCATAACCTCCTCTTTCAGAAACACTGAAAGCGGCATTTAGTTACACAAATCGTTATTTCGTTGTTGGATCCAACTCAGGATTGTTGTGATTATGTATTTTCTACGCATTAAACAATTAACCTATTGTAATAGTAACATATTTGTTAATTTAATTGTAATTCCATTGCCCCTTATGTTTTAATAGGGTAAAGTGAGTGACCACTTTACTCATTCGGAAGTCATTTTAAATTATGCCACATTTGCAGCAGTAACAGTTGGCCTACAGAATTTTGCTCCTCATTAAAATTAACGTTAAATACTAAATAGTTTGATCAACTATAATTACAAAATGTTAATTTTGTGTCTATAGAAATATTTTTAACATTATTCAATGCTTACCTTAGAACATATGTAGCGAGAAACACAAAAGTCTCTATAATTTTGTCAACTGACGTCATAGCCACTTCAGTTGCTACTGGTTTACTAAAGATGTTGTATTGAAGTAATTTAGATAGGTGCCGTTCGATGGCAGCACACGTAACGGAAGGAAACATCTCTTGGCCACTTTGTCCGCCGTGGTTACTTAACACTTCCTTCCCCTACTTTGTTTACACCTTCTGTACATGTAAATTTCTGAATTTCTGTTGCTTTTGTATTCATAAAGCTTTAGTAACCGTACGAGAAGTGTCAAAATTTATCTTAAATTGCATTTATAATCTGTTCAAACAGACTCCGGTTTAGTCATTTTTACACCGAATCTCATGAATTTATACTGAGAAAAACATTTTTGGTCTTCTTCATACCTCAGTGTCTTAAAGTAAATCTTATTATTTTAATGCATATCATTACGTATACCCCTCCCCCCTGTAGTAATTATTGTCGTATTAGCAACCAGGTGTGGTGTACAACACTCAAATATTGATGGAAAATATATGAAGAGGCAATAGTAAAATAAATTAAGACTTTCTGTGAGAGAAAGTGATAACCCACACCGACAATATAGCCGTCATTACTATTTCTTACAGCCATCTGAACCCTTATGTACCACGTGTCACTACTTGTTGACGGATGAACCTTGGAGCATATGTCAGATTGCACTTAGCGTTCAATGGCTGCAAGAAATAGTAAGTAATCACGGCTTTATTGTCGGTGTGGGTTATCACTTTCTCTGAATGAACCATTTAATTGACAAGCTGTATGCGTGATTGGTTGGAAAACCTTGAACTCTGATTGACTAGACTATCTGTGTCTGTTCTCTTGCAATTTATTCTACCAATAAAGGACCTGACGTTTCTATAGTGTCCTCATATTTACCGTGATTTCATAACGATAACTGTTTTTGAGAGGTTAGACAGCGTATATCTCATAACTAACTCGTTGACTACCAAAGTTCATATAGATGTAAGAGCTTGACTCAAGCCTGAATGTCACAACGTCATACCATAATTTTAGTGAGCACAGCCAGAATTAAGGAGAGCGATGAAGACTACGAGCGCGTCGAGTCCGAAATATAAAAACGGAAAATGTAAAAATACATGACCGCACCTAACTTTACCTAAGCTCCACTAATTTAAGATAATCTACAAAAAATGCAAGAAAGAAATTATTCATAATATACATGGACATATACAAATATTTTCAAAGAAAAGAAAAGAAAAAATCTTGTCCCCGCTGGGATTCGAACCCGGGATTTTTATTCAGTAAGCCAACTCCTTACCACTTTTTTTTAAATCTCGTTTATTTAACTTTCATAGTACATTGCGTTTATTTATACGATTGGGACCATTTATTTTTCGTTTATCTTTCTTAACCTACTTACGGACAACACAGTTAAAATCACATCCATGCACGAGGCGGGATTCGAACCCGCGAACCTGGAGTCGCTAGACTACCGCACTAGCCCGCACGACCACCTCGATCGGCTACCACTGATCCACGACATGACCTTGCAAACGGTGGTTTGGCCGTTGTATTTGCCGTGCACGTGTTACATAACAAGTCAGTAGTGACGCGTCCAAGATGGCGGCTTCTATTATATTCCGAAATCTACAGTCTTCTATAAAGACTTAGCCTGGAGGTTGCTTCAGCAAAGGTAAACATTACTGAGTTACGGGTATTATGTGACCGTATCTAGTTAACATATTGGATGCATGCTTCCCTTAGTTACAGTGATTATCTGATCAGTTTCAGTTGCCTTTATCATTCTTCTACATTCTGGCTGTCAGACCAAGATGGCTGACTTACGCTGTGACGTGTTCGGATTTAGGATTTTTAATTTGCGCCTATGCTCTAACATCCCTGGAATTTTGATTGACGTCACGAACGGTATTACCAGTTACTTCTATAAACCTTGGTTAATCATCCTAGAAACAAAATATATATTTCACAACACTAGAAAAGCATAGAAATCTTACTTCATTTGTAAATTCACTCAAGAATTATTAATTGTTTTCCTTCTTTTGTTTTGCAGCTAAAGATATTAAATTATTCCATCGATGTCTTAGTCTGACCATGGTTCTCCATCGGAACTTAAAGAATCATGTGATGGTAACCTACATCCCGAGTTCTTTGTTCGTAATTATTTCGTGGGGGAGTTTCTTAATATCTCCTGATATGGTACCCGGAAGAATGGTCCTTCTTGTCACCACCTTGCTAACACTAGTCACAATGTTTAATGATTTAAGGTAATGATATTTCTCTTGTCATATATTTTATAATTTCTTGGTTTTATTTCTAGTTTGTTTTTAAAGTAGTTTTTTTTTTAATGCACACAGTCTTGTGTTAGTTTTGTTAATCGTTGATAATATTTTGAACTGGATTGTTTGGTTTTGTGAGTACAGGTCACATCGTAAGCAAGCGTAGCCACATATATATTGGTGAGGTATGACGTGGATCAATTGAATCAGTCCAGCATTAGGTACTTCCAGACAACTGCAATAATGAACATAAAATGTAAAGAACTATTAGTCGAGACTGAGCAGAGGACATCACCGAAAAGGGCCCGGAAAAGTGGGCACAGTTGAAAGAAAATAAATTATAGTTGCAAATTATAATTACGTCACCTATACATAGAGATGCTAAAAACCATCGGCCTTTCAAAAACAACATGCCCAGCATAAGTTCACCTCCTTTCAAAACAATGTTTGGTTTTTTTTAATGAGTTTAGCTAGAGCAGTGATTCTCAACTTTTTTTTTGTTCGCGTCACACTTTCTTTGTAGTGCGTTCACGTGGCACACACTAACATATGAATTGGTAACAATGTGGGAGACTTGGTCACCTATTGTAAGGCGTAAACAAATCAATAATTTCCCTGTATAATAAATATGTTTAGGGTCATGAATAATTGTCTCGTTACTTTTTACAATAAGTATTGGGTGAACTTATTTGATGCTTCCACTAGCAAAATCACAAAGTCTTAGAAGTTTCAATAATAAAACTTTAACAACCCTTGAAAAGAACCGAAGAAGCTTAATAGAAACTGGATTTCTCATTTAAAATTTGCTGAGAATTTTTTTTTTTTTTTTTTTTTGAAAATACCAAAAGGAATATAGTAACTTAAGTATTATGTAAATATTTGCATTATCGTGACTTATCATTATCAAACAGTTTTGTGTATCTTGTTATGCGGTTTAAATTTATCTTTTGCGTATCTTGTTATGCGGTTTAAGTTCATCTATTAATATTGTCTTCCAATGTTAAAAGGAATTAAGTAAATAAAAAAAAACATTTTTTATTTCTCCTAATTCATCAAAAAAAGCACAAGCTCCGTGAAACTATGTTAAAAGGAACAACGAGTGACATCTCGATTTCCGTAATTCAATAGAGTCAGATTTATAATGCCGTGTTAAAATGCACCAAGACATTGACTTGACTCTTTTTTATCAAAATGTTGTAATGTTACAATTCATTGATGATTGCGATGTCTGAATTAAGTCGAGATGTTCTCGATAGGTGGCAGCTGTGTATGTACCTAGTCATTGTGTGCATGTGGCGTATGTTGTAGGAAAGTATGAATTATATTTTAGCTTTCGTTTGTCGGATACGAAAGAATTTGCAAGATTTTTAACCGTTGTTCTGTGGGTTTAGGCCTTATGCTTATGTTATTATAGTCCTTTTCTTAATGTTCTGCTTACGCGTTGATAACTGCATAGAACAGATCTTTTTTTTTTTTTTTTGTTCCTCTTAGATACGAGTATGCGCGCCATAAGTATGAAAACATTCATGAAACAAATTCTGGTAAAGTTGCTATCAGCGCTCAGGAGATATTTAGAAAATCTCTCTCTCAAAGAAAAAAAAGTATGTCACAACCTTGAGAGTGACGTAATGTTCTTCGCGATTTAGTTGCCATCTGAGCGGGAAATTCCGGGAATTGACAGGCAGGGAAGTGGCCTGTATTTCAACATTTAGATAGCCGGTAGGTCGAGCCAAAATCGTAATAAAACATACCGCCTCCGCTTTTTTTTCCACTTCGAACACATTAAATTGGATATATTAAAGGGGGTCAGTTACAATTTACATTCTCACGTGGCATCAGAGAAGCTCAAGGTGATATATTTCAGTACATTAATAATACAACTTCATATGCATAATTTCTTTTGATGATATATATTTGTTTCAAATATTCTAACTTTACAAAAAATTATTTCACAGGCAGAAAATTCCTAGCTCAGACAACTTGAAACCGATCGAAGAATGGTTGATCATCTGCATATCATTTGTGTTCTTCAGCTTCTTGGAATACGCAATTGTTCTGTTCAGTATGAGGAACGACTCCAAGTGGAGTGCTCGCAAAACACAAAACACTGCAGAAATCAACTTCGTTGACCCGTCCCCTGGCAGAATCTTCACCATTCGACAGCATTTGCGATCGACCTCTGGCAAAAAGCAAGTATGTGAGTCAAATGTGCCTACTTTATCATTTAATTATTGTATTCAATAGCCTGTAGTTAGTAATTCTCTTCATATGAGTACAAAATTTAATAAATTCATTGGAAAATATATTTTGTAACTGCACGCATACTTTGAAGAAGAATTCATAGATCAATTATCTTATTAAGCTATTAGAAGAACTTTATGTATTTTCCAGTATAATTAGTAATGAATATCTTTATTTATATAGAGTGTTGACTATTCTAAAATCGTTAAACTTTGCGAAATAAACGTTTTGGTAAATTTGTAATATGTTGAGTTTTCAGTTCGAATTAGTTTTATCCATTATTTATTACAAGCGCGCCATCTCGATATGCTTGTATACATTTCACTTAAATAACAATATTGTTCTCTAATATCGAGTATATTTTACTGATTTGCCTCGCAAATCCCATAATACTAAACTTCTAAGAACTCTAATATTCAACTAGTATTAATACATTGAATTCTTTAAGTTTCTGCAGTCTTATCAGGGAACTTACACTTACAATAATGTATCATCGCTTTGGAAACGTTTAACTATCACGAACATTAAGATGATGGTTGTAAGAAAATAATAGAACAAGGACGCAAGAAAACAGATCCAAACAAGACACAATTTAATTATCTACATACATAGCATAAAAGAAGTCGGCCTGAACCTTAGATGCCTAAAGGCCATAAATAACATTCAAATCCAAAATTTAAAGTCAGAAGAAGTGTGGAAAATGTAAAACGCTTAGCATGTGAAAGCGAGAACTAAGTCTTCTGAAATGCAGTTATCAAACAGACAATTTAATCTGCAAATGCTAACTTAAAAATACCAAAAATCTTACGCTCATATAGTCCTCAGGTTTGGCTGAGTTGGTCAGTTCGTTTGTGAATCTCACAGGTACTGGAAATTCCTTCTTTTCTTCTTACCTCAACGTATGTGCAACTGAATGTCTTAAAAAGGTGATTAATTACACACGAAATCAGAAGAGAGGTCTCTTTCACATCTTTTTCAAAGGGGTTTCGTCAATTTTTTTTTCAAACGAAAAGAGTGGTTTTCAACGAAACACTTTTATAGTTGGAAACTGTGATCCTTTTAGATAGGATTCTGATGTATTACGGATGTAATTTTTCTTCAATTTTGAAAGAGTGATTTCTCATCTTTTTAGAGTGGTACACAACACATCATGGTTTCTAGTCAAATTTGTATTCCTCCATTTGTTACAGCGAAGGATTATCGAATGACGAATCCCAGCTGTCAAGTTAATCACGTTCAGTTAAAAATGACAAAAGAAGACCTGATAAGTTTTCTCAATCACAAAACTACGGTATATCAAACTTGCACAATGTTAATCTTTCATGACCTATTTTCATACAGTAAAAAAAAATGAAAAAAATACAACTATAAAAATTCTCTCTTTTTGTTTGAATTTCCAAATAATGGCTTTTTAAATTAAATTACGTTATTAGTATGGAGGCACATTCCACGCAAACGAATTTCCATTACACGTGCAAACAATGATCTCGTAAAATAAACTCGTCAAAGAAAAGTAGCATGAATTATCAGAATGATACGCTGTAGATACTCTTACCACTTACTGTCTTTACTTGATAAACCCAAAACTTTAGTACATTGAAAAGTAAGCCCTATTGAAATTTAGATTGAGATCATCCATGGTCCAACTGAACTTCGGCTCTGAATACAGCGTTCTCGAAATAACAATGGAGCTTATTATCAGAACGTCTCTTGTCCAAAGGCCATAAATGTTAGGAAATCAAGAAAAAAAGGACTTCTTATCTTTTCATGATAGGGAAAATCTGCACCCATGAATATCTTAGAAATAGTGCCTAAAGTTTTAGTTTACCAGGATTTTCCATTTTTGTAAAAAAAAAAAAAAAAAAAAAAAAGAAAGAAAAAAAAGGAAAGATCAAATATATTCAATTTTTACTGTTAATTACTGTTTCTATACACTTATTTTTTATAATTAAATGATTTTACAGGCGTTCTGGATTCATTAAACTTTGCTAATATATTAGAAAATAATGAAATGAACTAAATCATGCCAATATCTCAATTTTACACTTTTGTGGACAAGGGACGTTTTGAAAATAAACTCCATAATTATGATAATGAGTGTATCTATAAAAGTAGGGAATGGAGCAAGGTGGCGCATTCTGATAACTAGCTCTGACTACGAATCGGGTGGCCCGGGTTTAAATCCCGGCCAGAACGCGCTGAAGATTTCTTTTGCAGTATTCCCATGCCTGGTGCTCTGAGGTGCACTCAGCCTCCTATCAAATTGAATACCAGAGTGTCCTTGGTACTCCTGGGCACCTTGGGAAGGTAAAGGCGGTCGAGCGTCGGACTGAGCACCGGACCTAACTTCATACTGTAGGTCGAGAATATGTGGAGCGCTACCTCCATATCCCCCATGTGCTGTTCACGGCGCGTGCGTATCGCACAGGGAATAGCTTTACTTTTTTTACTCCTATTCCATCAGTCATAAATATTTATGGTTATTGAATTCAAACTTTGAGTTATAATCAGGCTCTTACATGTCACTACTGTGCCTCGTCGTGACATGCTGGTTTTCGTAACTTAGTATCAAGTAAAGTGGTCTGTCCTGTTACCTTGATATGAAAGCGTTTCCTCACAGCGCTAATGGAGTTTGGTTATGAATTCTTTTTTGTACTTTTCGGCTTGCAAAATCCTTCTTAAAAGCATTGTCTTAAAACTGGTGGCTTAAAGTTTCCATTCCAAACTTCCGAAACTTGATTTTAAAAAGAAAGAAAATTCTCTTACAGTGATTCCACCAGACCCCCACCCCTTAACTTTAAAATTTTTGCTGTAAAAAATCGGTAGAAACCGTACAAAACTTCACTTATACCCTCCGAAATTTGACTTTACACCCTCAAACTGAAAATTCTGGCGGAAACCCTGGTCACTTATCATCGGGCAGCGCATGTTTCTACTCAGTCCAGAAGCTACACTAACCTCGCGATTAATATCATTAAAGTTGAAATTAAAAATGTACAGAACGGTTATTCTCCTGGCATTACTTTATGGTTCGGGAAAGTTGGAATATGACAATAGTAGATGAACATCAGTGACGAGTGTTGAAAAATAAGGTTTTCAGAAAGATATACAGACCGAAACGGGACAAGATAACCGAAGAATGGAGAAGACTGAATACTGAAAAACTGTACGCACTGCATGATTCACTCGAGATTATAAGATGGGCAAGGCATGTATCTCGGATGAGTGGGAAACAAAGATTATATTCTATCGTGGTTAGTAAGCTGGAGGGAAAGAGGCCGTTCGGAGGACCTAGACGTCGATGCGAGGACAATATTAGAAGGAAGCTTCGAGAGGTAGATCTCCATTATGGAAACTGGCTTGATGTTGCGTAGGATAGTATCCAATGGCAAACGTTTCTTACTGCGGCGATACACATCACACTGACATTCTCATTTTATTAGTTTTACTGATCCATTAAATGAAAATTGTGTAAATAGTTGCATAGCCAATACAGTCTACAAATTTTATAATCTATAATTTTGTCCTAAATTTTCACTTCTTTGAAAATATTTAGCTATCAAAATTTTATATCTCTTTTCTGAAACATGCTTACACATTATATATAGGTCCCTTCATAATAAAGCTATAAAAAGGGAACTTTCTAATCCCGCCTAGTCCGTCTGTCCGTGTTCAGAAATTAAATCTCAGGAATCACCTGGTGTAGAACGGTGCTTGAGACGTCCTTGGAACTAGCTCAGAGCCACCGGAAACCTCTTGATTGGTTTAGTGGAACAGTGTTTCCAACCGATTATTTTTAGAAAATTAATTGCTCAAATTGTTTCCATTCAGTTGGTGTAAACGTTATTGTGCACAATAGTAAAATATTGTGGGGTCCCCTCGTTACCAAGGATCTGAGTTATCAATGTTGTCAACCTATTTTCTAGTTTTCAAAATTGCTTCCACTTCATTAGGTGTATCCACACCAAACTTAGCGGAAACATTATTCGTCACAATAGGAAAATTATGTTAGTGTTGCCAACCTATTTTATATAAATAATTCTTTGTATGTTCGAGGTGCTTTCAAGGGGCCAGAGTCTTGTGGTGCACTATGGGAAACCATCCATATTCGGCTGTAGAGCGGTGTACGTGGGCGTGCGAAGTGCCGATCCGGACTGCCGAACAAGCGGTCGTTCCTGTTAATGTGTTTTGCTTGCATATTAATTTGATATTCCCATAAGGACGTGATGAAAACAAAATTCACAAAAATTTCTATTTTCATAACAAGAGTGACGATCCACAAAGAATTCCTGTCCGCAATAAAAATCTAACTAGCCTACCATTATTTTCTCTAATCTTAACTGAACAATCAATGTGAATTATTAAAGCAATTGTTAGAGTGACTTGACAAATATGCGACCCTTAAGCCTACTTAGTATAGACATGCACTCACATTCAAGGTGACTGCAGTCTTCTAATCGGCACTTGGAAGACACGCGGGTTCGAACTTAAATGCGGGTGACCCCAATGGAGCATAGTTGCGACCATTTCACTTTCGATTCCAAAACCCGAGTCCTGTTTCCAGGCTCACTTTACAACCTCATTACTTCTCTTCCCTTCAAAATCATGCTTTCGAAAAATTCTGTTCACTTTGGCTTTGTCCCCTCCATTTGAGCAACACACTTCCCTTGCACAGAGCATTTCTCAAACGCGGAAATTAGCTCTCATCCTCGGTCGTCAGCTTGTATGTATCTTAGTCCCCCATATCTGTCAAGCCGCTGTCTCATTAAATTCTTAACATACCTATTCTCCTTTGTGTATCGTCTGTTGTTTATTATCTAAGAATACAAGCAATGAGTTTGTTAGACCTAACACTTTGTAAATTAATAAAATGAAACATCCCAAAATGGATATCCTAACTGCCTATCAACAGCTTTGGACGTTGTTAACAAAATTGTAGCGTCAATATGTTTCAACGCTACTTTCTACCATTAAATAAGTATACAGCTCATCTTTAAAGCGTTATTATATAGATAGATAGATAGATAGATAGATA